>JBAMJV010001233.1:0-77355 GCA_037951105.1 Echinarachnius parma | reverse complement strand
CATACCAATGTCTTTTGTTCATCTAGCTGACTGATGAATTGACTGGCGTATGATGTCAGAAAAGTCATTTGCTTCTGGATGGGTTTTTTTGGGGTGGAGCTTAGCAGGTATAATAAAAGTAATATAAAAAATAATATTAAAAATATAACAACAATGTACATCAAAAAGTCAAAAGATATGTGATGTATTCATTATTACAGATCAACAAAAGTCAACATGCATTTGTAATTTAGTCACCCTTTAAATGGATACACCATATCGTATAGCATACATCACTTACCGACTGGAACGTATGCTCTACACGTGAGGGCGTCTTTCAAGCCATCCCCATCTATGTCGACGAAATAGACTCTGTGGTAGAACCACCGGGACGTGTCGACCGCACGGGAGGTGATGTCATACGTGGTCGCGGGCTGGACTGGAAACATTTGATCCGAAAGAGTTGGAACAAAAATAGAGAAATATAGAATATTATTGAATTCTTCCCCTTCCATGTCGACGAAGTAGAGTCTGTGGTTGAACTAACGGGATGTGTCGACCGCACGGGAGGTGATGTCATACGTGGTCGCGGGCTGGACTAAAACAAAAATGAAACATTGACAAAAGCAAATAAAGCATAGGAAAAAAAAGAAAGAAAAATACAGCCTAAGGGAATCTTCCAGTTCTTTCCTACCCATGTCGGCGATGTAGGTTATGCGATGGAATAACCGACACACGTCGATCACACGAGAAGATCGCGGGCTTGACTGAAAAAACAATATATGATCTCGAATTGACAAAAGTAAGAACAATACAACACGAGGGCAGTGGTATTACTACTACCTGTAAAACAAATTTTCCACTATAAATTGAAGACATAATTATATATATAACCCATGCCGTTTATGATAAAGGAATTGCCAAAATATATACAAGAAATACATGCATTTCATGTTTTTTCTTGACAAATTAAAAGCAGACAATTTGTGGCAGGCATTCCCAACCGGCTTTACAACTACATGTATTGATATTTGATTAACTCATTTTCTTTCACATGTAGTACAAGTGACACTATAATGAGAATAACAAAGTAACAAAAAGTGCTTGCCTTGTCCAATATTTTTTTCTTCCAAAGCTGTATGTAAACATTGTATGTAAATATGTATGTGAGCGTAATCATACAGTTATTCTACGTAGTCATACTTCAATGTACTCACTGGTCGTGTCATTGCCCGCCTCGATGATCTCGATGTTGCCGTCCGTCTTGGTGGGCACGAGGAAGCCATTGGCCACCCACCACAGGCCATGTCGACCGAACACATCAGCTGCACGACAAATATATAATTTAATGTGATCTATTTAATTTGATCTATTTGATCTATTTTTTAACAACATATCATATAGACAATATCGGAATTACATTATGTCGACGTTTCTTGTACACAGAATAGAACAATTTTACATACAATTTTACAAAAAATGATTTTCAATTTTTGACATGTAATTTAATTTTGAAAATGATGAAGAGCCAATATAAAAAGAAAAGCTTTCAAAAAGAAAAATGAAGATATTTTTGACCGATGAAATGGAAAATGTATTTACGGATTATAACAAATGTATGCACCTTTCATGTAGGTTAAGATTTTAAAAACAACAATAATAGTAGAATAATAGTAATAATGTCAACTCACTAAGAAGCCAAATAACACATCCAATTATGCGATACATAATCTTATATCAAAGAAAAACAAATAAATCTTACTGTTGACTGTAGTGAACTATTAACCAAACACAAAAAGTAACTATCCTACTAAACAACTGCTAATAATTTCATAACCAAGAATCGTTTCGAGATTTCGTCTCGCCAAAACATTTATGTGGTAGTTAGAAAAACAATGTGTAAAAATAAGAGGTAACCATTAATCCATGTTGGTTAGCACACATTAAAGAGAAATTGACATTGTTCAAAATTCGCACAAGTATTCTCATTATTGCAGTTTATTGAGTTTTGAGAAATTTCAAATTGCACTGTTTTACAATTGCAATTAATGCCTTTAACTTCATGTGCCATTAAACATAAAAAATGGATGGAATATCAAGCAGCATTGATTTACCTATACCAATAGTCAATGCATTAAGTCACATGTGCTATATTTTACAACGTACAGGCATGGGCAAGCTTTGTAGCGTTACACCAAAATACGGGGCACCCCTAGATGGGTTTGGATTCTGGTGTAACACTGGTGTAGAGCAACTTACCATAGGCTCTTACAAGAAGAGAACGCAATAAGGTTTTATCGAGTCAATCATCGTCCATCTATGGTAGGTAGGGTTATTGTTATCATGATCGGAGTTACATACTTTTATTTGTGATTTTTCTCCGCCGACCAAAACGTGTTAACTTAAATTAAAACAAACAAGTAAAGCAGTGTACAGGTTATCATGATTATTGAAAAGAACTGATTATTTTGATTGTTCCGAGATGTATCTGAAAACCAGTTGATAATGTGCAACTGCAATTGGTGTTATTTTTATATCTGCATTACCTTATATATATGCTGTCATATTTGTATCAATAATGATATGTTACAAATGAATGACGAGGCTATAGAGCGCAATAAGAGAGATATACAATTCAACATTGAGAAAGATTGCATTTGTTGCACCTGTTCTCCAGCACAATTGACAAAGATAAGTTAAACAAGCAGATTAGACACTAGATTAGACACGTTAGATGATTGAGCCCCGCTCAACACATGTTCAAATCCCATGGTAGATCATTATTCATTTCTTATGTTGTTGTATTAGTCATATCCAGAGTCCATTATGTATTAAGCAACATCATTGTTTCATAACAAGACAACTGACGCCGTCTACGATGTCGATAACAACCAAGTTCTGGTCGATAAAATTCAGTTTTAGCAGAAACTGTATTGGCTCGATATCAAGACTATAATTTGCAATAATTTGATTGAAAGGATATATACAGTTAAATTAACATCAAGGAAAACTGACTCAATAATGCATGAACTTAAGGAAACCCTCACAATGTGGTTTTGTGGAGCCGATGATGGCGATGGTGTTGGGGGTGGTGGGTGGGAGGGGCTGGTGATGATGGTGGTGGTGGTCAGTGGCGTAGATATAGCGCATTATAGCCACACACACGCACACATACATTATATACACACACACACACACACACACACACACGCACACACACTCACACACACACACACACACACACACACACACACACACACACACACACGCACACACATACATACACACCGTACATGCATGTCTATACTAATTTGGGGGAGGGTATGGGAAGGGGTTTACCCCTCCCCCGCGGAGAAATGTTTTAGAAGTTTTAGAAACGTGCCATACGGTTATGATGTAAGGCACAATACAGGGCGCATACCTCTCATATGTTTAAATCTCTAAAATCACTGAAACTGCCATATGTTATTTCCCACAATACCTCGTTATTTATGTATAAGTGTAAGCATGCTATGTTACCACCCATCTTTAATGATCACTTTTGTTTAAATTCTGATGTACATTTATTAAACACCCGGAACAGAGATAATTCCTACTTACCAAGATTCCGTTCTTCTTTTATGCAACATAAATACATTAGATTTCAGGGACCTGTAATGTGGAACTCACTAAATAATTTATCAAAGGGTGAAAAGAGCTACAACCTTTTTACAAATAGACATAAACAAGCGATACTCGAAACCTACACAATCCAGAAAATCAGCATTGTAAAAAAAAAATAATAATAATAATAATAAATCATTTATATAGCGCAGAACCTATGTATATATATTCGACTGCGCTTAAGAATTATATATTTATTCAAATGATGTTCTTTTTCCGTGTGTATAGACAGTTTTAGTTATAGTTTAGCTGTTTAAGTTAGAATGTAAGTTATTTAATGTATTGTTTTAGTTTTTAGTTTTAGGGGCTGCTGATATACAAGTTTCTACTTTATAGCTACCCCGGCAGCGAGTTTGTGATTCCCAAACCATTCAGCTATGGCACTAACGCATTAGATATGCCCGTTTAATTGGAATCGGGCGACTTGAATGGAGACAAAGCGCGCGTATTCAATTCGAGTTATAAATAGACTTATAGCCACTAAATATGACTTATATCCACTAAATCTGACCTATAGCCACTAAATCTGAGCTATAGCCACTAAATCTGACCTATAGCCACTAAATCTGACCTATAGCCACCAACATTAGGGTTAGGGTAAGGGTTAGTGTTAGGGTATGATTATCCTTAAAAACCAACACCAATCAAGCAATCCGAAATAGCTCCGTGGATAGAGAGTTAGATTGATACGCTAGAGATCCCTGGTTCGAATCCGACCTTGGTCCAATAATTTTGGTATTTGCTATTCGTTCGGCACTCGACTAAATGTTCGAAATTATACAAGTCGGAAATTTCGGGTATGCGTGGTCTCTGACCAAGTCGCTAATTCACAAGGACAAATGAAGGAGTTGCTGAATGGTTTGGGAAACGCAAATTCGCACCCCGGCATATGTACATGTATACTTTTATGACTCACCATTGGATGTATTATATTTCATTAATTAATTGAATTGAATGGTTGATAAAATGTGTATTGTTGTGATATGATAATGTCCACTAAATAATGCGTTAACATTTCACGTTAAATGGATGTAATACGGTCGAGTTATAAATAAACATGCAATATGATATTCACTAAATCACTGCACTTGCTTTGTACACAATTATGACTATCCAGTGGATAGCTAAACACTTCAAATGTACATATCATTCTAACGAAAACAAAAAAAAACCCTGTTCGATGCTTCCACATTGGCATGAAGAAATGTGATCACACGTGTATCTCCTTTAAGCGGCATCAATGGGCAAGAGGTTCCCAAGGCTACCTCATATAAATACCTCGGAGTCACATTGGCAAATGACTAGGTGAGCTGGAATGAAATGTGACCAGAAAGTCAAAGACATTGCATATAAGCAACTTATACGACCCCAATTGGGATATGCCTCATGTGTATTTAATCCACACACCCAGAAGGAGGTCAATCTTCTTGAAAGCATACAGAGACAAGCTGTCAGATTCGTCATCCATGATTACAGAAGAGAATCTAGTGTCACCACCATGCTGTCATCTCTTGGGCTGGGACACACTACAACACCGCCGCTTGCTAAATCAGTGCGAGATGCTTTTTAAGATACACCACAAACTTGTTCAGATCTCCTTGCCCCCTGAAATCCGACTCATCACAGGCATCACCAGACCACAACGAGCACAACATCATAGTCACAACCTCAGATACACCCAACCATTTTGCAAAGTAAATTGCTACATGTACAGCATTTTCCCAGAGCAATCCGTGTCTGGAACACTCTTCCAAGCAACGCTGTCTCAGCCAATACTTGGCCAATACAGCACTACTTGGCTTTCGGGGAGCGGCATTATTAATACATATTATGTCGCCGCTCCTGCCCATGAAGATGCTGTAAACATGGTAAACGAGGGACACACCTGCACCTCCTGCACACTGCAAATTTGCACATTGTACATTATATAGTGCACGGAAAACCATCACCATCACGTCACCAGCAGCACGCAACACAGCACAGCCCTCTCCAAGACAGCGTTTACGCTTTGGGAGAGCAATTTTTCAAGGTTCAAGGTTCAAGGCTTCTATTGGTAATACGAATACAACACAGTATGAGAGAATCACTAGATTTCGAATTAATTTGTGTGGATTTGTACAATGTTACTAGATCCACAATTACTGCTCTCTACACAGGTGTATAAATGGGGACCCGGAAGGATGGGAACGTGTTTCCTTAGCACTGTGTGCGCCTAACAGGCGACTGGCTGGAATACTCTCTATGGAGTGGAAAACGTGCTCTTAATGTGCAGGAATGATTGCAGTGTGTATCCGTTGACCGGGGTAATAATACTAGTGTAAAGCGCTATGATCCCCACGGGAATAGCGCTATATAAATAACCGTTATTATTATTATTTTATCCCTTTAAATGATTGGCCAGTAGCTCGGCAAGGAACAAACCGGACATTTCCTGGACCTGGTTGAGTCTTCACTGGGGTAGACAGGGCTATAGTGTTTTGGGACATAATTGACATTAAAAACAAGAATAGAATCTGTCGGGCATTATAACCTATATTCCTTTGTCTTTCATTGGAGTGTTAAAGTTGCTGTTGATGATGATGGAGATGGTTGTTTACGGTAGCTTGGTATGGTAAACGGTAACATCAATAGTCAGGGGCGTCGATCATGGGGGGATGGGGGGGGGGGGATATATCCCCCCCCCCCCAATATTTCAGGTGGGGGATGGCCTGTATTATCATCCCCCCCAATCATGCCAATATTTGGGGTTCAAAAATATATAATAACATTAGAATTAAGAAGCATTGCCCCCTCTCATGAATGGAAGTTGTTACTATAGTCTTCTTTAAACCACTTTTTGATAATGCTAATACTGCCCAAATCCAAAATTTTCCGGGGCTGCGCCCCTGGAACCCCCATTAAGGTTATTTGACCCAGTCCCAGCCCTGTACTCATTAAATAGTTTTATTCAGGACTTCTCTCTTGGCAAACTTTCAGGCGATCCTGGCCCACTGTGCGTCTGCGCTTCGCTCACTAAAATTGAGCTAACTATTCAATAGATAATTGTATTTCTGGATATTACAAATCCCAAAGCTTCCGGGGGCTTCGCCCCCTGGACCCCCAATAAGCTTTCCAATGTGGGTATCCGTTGACTTATTCTATTCAGGGTTCCATCAGGATGATTGCAATTGACAGTATATATCTATCAGACTAAAATTCATCCATACTTGGACAGTGCCCTCGTCATAGCAGGAGCTTGCAATGTGCACTTAATAATCTTCCAATCTCTAAACAGCTAAATCAAAAGCCAATTAACTAAAGAATAGTTAACTCTATATTTACATTTATACAACATATTTATATCTGGATATTACAAATCCCAAAGCTTCCGGGGGCTTCGCCCCCTGGACTCCCAATAAGCTTTCCAATGTGGGTATCCCTTGACTTATTCTATTCAGGGTTCCATCAGGATGATTGCAATCGACAGTATTTATCTATCAGACTAAAATTCATCCATACTTGGACAGTGCCCTCGTCATAGCAGGAGCTTTCGATGTGCACTTAATAATATTCCAATCTCTAAACAGCTACATCAAAAGCCAATTAACTAAAGAATAGTTAACTCTATATTTACATATAGACAACATATTTATATCTGGATATTACAAATCCCAAAGCTTCCGGGGGCTCCGCCCCCTGGACCCCCAATAAGCTTCCCAATATGAGTATCCCATGACTGTTGCTATTCAGGGTTCCATCAGAATGCTTGCAAATATGTATCTATCAGGCTAAAGTTCATATTGGACAAAGCCCAGCTCATAACATGATGCTTGCAATGTACACTTAATAATCTTCCAATTTCTAAACAGCTGAATTCAAAAGCTTTGGGGCCCCATAACCCCCCCCCCCCCCCCCCCCTCACCCATAAAAACCCTGGCACACTGATGGGTTGTCGCTTCGCTCCCTCGCCAGAGATGGTCAAAATGACGAATCATCCCCCCAATGGCGAGAAGAAATCGACGCCCTTGTCAATAGTAGTTGTGATATATGCTTTGGGACAGGAGTGGAAAGAAGTAAACGTAACTTGACCCAAAACACCAACAACTGACCTGGTATCTCCTCGACTTCGTTTGGCCAGAGCATGCCGCTAGCCAGGGTCTCAGCCACCAGTTCGGTCGCCCCTCGCAATTTCAGTTGTTTGCCGACATCGCGTACGATGAAGATGTCGTCCGTCGTGCCCGGGATCGGGTTGAAGGTGCTGATCGACACGGTCTTCGCACCCGTGTTAGGATCGGGTATGATGGACGTGAAGGCCGCGAAAGGGATGTCGATGTAGCCTAGGTTGCGGACTGACCACGCCAGGGCGCCCGGGCACAAGAACGACACGATCACGAGAAGTCGCAGCATGGTTCAGCCGTCACTGACTTGGTTTCTTGCTTTCAGAGTAAACGCGGATAATGAATGGTCTACACTGTGTGCTAGTTCTATATAAGACGATGTGTCGATCTGCGGTAAATGTATGTTATCTTATTTGTTTATAATTCAAATTACATATCATTGATCAGATGTCCTACATGTGACGTGTTTGCAGGGTTATTGCCTTGGTCGGCCAACGTTTTGCTGAGACGCTGCATGTTAGTGAGATAAAAGCATATTGTTTGAGTGACTTATCTCGTTAAACAGCTGCGAATTTCACAGTGCAGGATAATTTTATCAAGAATTCAAAGAACTTAATTTGTATGAATTTAATACATCTAATAATTCACAACAAAATAATAATATGTAATCTTTACATGTATCAACTTGTAATCTACTTGATTGACCAACTGGTTCAATACAATAATGATGCAACACCACTGCATATGTTTTTATCTTCTTTTCTTCTGTTGCTAAGTTATATTGACATTGACGTATTAGAATCACATCTGTTGAGTTCACACATCAATGTTTGTGTTAGGCCTACGATCAGGATGCAAGCATGTACTTATGAATTAACAAATGATGAAAGGATGCAATAGGTCTATAATACTCGTCCTAATGCAACATTTTCCTTTGATATGAACGATATTTCACGTTTAAAAAAAAACCATAACGATGCTTAAAGGGGTAGTACCGTTATCGTAAGGCAGAACTTTGTTAACCAAAACCTGCACAATAACAATACAAAGTAATAGTTATAACTCCACCATGCTCGAAATGTATAGACAATTTCAAACGACTAAGTAAAAAGCCTGTTATCATTAAAAAAGAGCCATTAACACACAAGAGGGCGCTCTCTAAATGGTTTCAACAATTTTTCATACAAAATTATGCATATGATGTTTTGTTGAAATAATGATTAAATAGAGAGATCATCAACAACTATACAAGAACCTCTTTTGAACATTTTTGAAAAAGTGTAAGAATTTTTAAAAAGTCATCGAATAAATCTGGGCCCCAGATTTATTCCGATCGGATGTATTTATTAATATTTCTGCCATTTCTGAACCGATTTTGATGCTCTTTCAAATTTTACACTCAGTTTTTCATTATCTCACAACAAATTATTTCGCACAGCGCCTTCTATATATCAACACTGAATCAATTCAATTCAATTTCAATTTCAATTTATTCTTGTCACGATCGTCACGATTTACAAGCCGAATCGACACGTACTTGATATCTTGACGGTACGCGTGGCCAATCGGCTCTAAAAAAATAAGGCCCTTTTAGACAAGACACACAAAGATACCGTAACGACAACGTGGCGTTTTTGCAATACCGTCACGACTTCATCAAGAGCTAACAAGAATCGAACAAGAATCATCAAGCATCGTTAAGAATAAGCTACGATGCTATCAAGACATTGCCAAGACATCACCAAGATGTTAACAAGACTTCAACAAGACGTCGTCAAGACCTTAAAGGCCAATGCAACTCTAGAATAGAGTTTATCCTATGTATATTATACATCGTAATATGCTTGTTTATTTCGCATATTCCATTACCCCAACTCAGATTTCTGCTTTGGAAGAAATATGTGCACACACTTTCGGCTACTCCACTATTCACGCGAACGCTGGAGGCCGCCATTATTAGGACTACTGAGATCGATTCCTGCATTCACCCAACCAAACCATTGTTTGAATACTTGTAGACGCTGTTTTGTTCGGCCATACGCACAGACGTCAGAACTTGCGAAGCATGTCAGGAATAGTTACACGAACATGGCCGCTCCCATCATCTTTTGCCGCCGTAACAATTAGTAACATTTAGGATATGTTCACAGAAGGATTTCATGGTATCCAGTAGGCCAAAATTGCCAAGTCATGTATCAAATTAAATGTCTATTCACCCTCTAAATGATAACAGTAGCCGAAAGCCATAGTTTCATTGTCCTTTAAGTCACGTGGGAAAGCACCGTGTTTTCATTTCCTATGAACATGATGAATGTTATGTACAATTATGTATGTATGCATGGTATGTAATTGGAGGCTTTGGTAAAATTTTACTTTGAGTTGCTGTCGTATACACTTTTCAATTGTTTTCCATATTGTTACATGACAAGCAATGACGTGGCTGGGTCTTCACCACCTACCCATCCGGGAAAGGAGATAAATATACTCAAACAATACGATCATTTTGATCAGAAGTAGATTTGTCCGAAAATAAGGTACTGATGTCTAGAATTGAGTTCCATTTCACTCGAATGTGGTATATAAATAATTATTGGTGGAGCGTCGATACATAATTATTTTTTAACGTATGTTATGGATTGCTTCTTGGTGGCATCTTGGTGTCTTCTCATTGGAATCTTGGTGGTATCTTTACGGGTTATTGACCAATCTTGATGGTTCGTGACAATGTCGCTTTGGTATTTCACTAATTTTTGACTTCACGAATCACCAAGAATCGGCAAGAACCCATCACGATATCGCTGAGATAGCGTTCAGACGGACCAAGACATCGTCAAAAAGTGACAAGACATAACCGCTGGGCAAAAAACGATACTTACTTTTTTGGAAGAAACAACATTTTGACATTTTGGGCAATTGTATTTTTCAAATGCCAAATCCAGTAATATTGTTAAGTGAAACAGTAATGTAGGCTATAAAGCGATCAAGTCGTTTAATTTGGCCTACGCTCAGTTCTTTTTAACGGAGTTATTTACGCATTTCTGAATTTGCCCTTTTTACATGCACGATATCGCGTCGATATTGGGCATGAAAAAGGACAAAACGCGAATTGCCCTTTTACGCGCATTGATAATGCACAGGCAATGCGCGCGACTTGGCGCAATAATGGGCAGCTAAAAGGGCAAATCCATTTTTGTCTTTTTTATTGCCCATATCATATGCGCGTTTAGTCGTGTATGCCAAACATGCAAGGGTTATTTCGTAGTTACTTGAATTAAAATTGGTTAAACTTGTGGCCGTACGCATGTGCGGATATTATGTGATCAATGCTATATTCTTACGGGAAAGTAGTAAAATAACACATTTCATTCGTTATACATTGATTCTTAACCAAATAACACCTCTCGGCAGTTCGTGAAAACGATTTTGTCCTTTTTGTTGCCCAAATACGCGCAATTTTGTCATTTTGTCCTTTTGTTTTTTTTGATTTTCTCAAAAAGTGGGGCACATATGGGAATTCTAAACATATCATCGGATAGGTTTTAAAGAACTCTATCTGAAAATAAAATAAAAAACTAAATCGATATTTGACGATAATATCGGCCATTTTGCCCTTTTTATTGCCCAGCGGTCATGTCAAGACGTCACCTAAACAATCTCCCAAACAAACCGATCAAGACCGATCACGGCGCACTACGAAGTGCCACGAAGTGGCTCCCAACGCCACCAAGACACTCACAAGAACTATCAAGACTTATAGATCGTGGCGATTCATGATCAAAATCGTGTAAGAGTGACAGGGCCTTGAGCCGGTGGCCATATGAAGGCCCGATTGTTCGGCAACGCGTGTAAGTGGGACAGGGCCTTGAGCCGGGGGCCATATGAAGGCCCGATTGTTCGGCAACGCGTGTAAAAGTCACCACGCCGTTACCCTTTTTGTTCAAGTCTTGTGCATCTTTTAAAACCAAATTTGCGGAAATCAGACCTACCGTTTCGAAGTTATGTGGTCTGTTGTCTTGTTGCATGTCAGCTCAAAAATTGCTAATTTTCGTGATTTTGATTTAATTGATATCACCTCACTATATTTGCATTATTGCATTATTATTGCATAATATCGTTTTCTATATAATCAATATACTGAAGATATCACGAAACAATTAGTCCATATTTTCTTTTTACTTTATCAGGAATTACAATTTTGTTCAATAAAGTCATACATATCATGAATTAATGTCACTTAAATCAAACTATTGTTATACAAAGAAAATGGTATGAATACCATGATGTATCTCATATTATGACATTGTGCTAAAGATGGTATCGGTATAAATACTATAATAAAGGAACGTGTATGTATTATAAACCTTGGTTTAAGAAAAAATAACATTTTAACAGGCACAACAACATTTAAATATACAGGGTGTCCCAGTAAGAATGCAACACCTACGATCGTTAATTTCATCAACATCATCGACCAAATGTCATTGTTTTTTGTTTGATTGGGTAGAACATTCTTTTTCCAATAAAATTATACCATAAGCATTGATTTTGGGAAAGGCGTTTGGATCCTAGGGCCATTTTTCTGAGGCAATGTCGTTTCCTAAATTTGCTACTTTTTCGTCTCCAGCGATCCTCTGAACACTGAGACATTCTCGCCCCACGGCCTCCCATAGACAGAAGAACCGCATGACTGCTCTCCCTTTGATAAAGAAGACAATGTTGCGTAATCGAGTACCCCGTACGGTATGGCTCAAATTGTCTTCCTTATCAAAGGGAGAGCAGTCATGCGGTTCTTCTATACAGCTAATTCTATGGGAGGCCGTGGGGCGAGAATGCCTCAGTGTTCCGAGGATCGCTGGAGACGAAAAAGTAGCAAATTTAGGAAACGACATTGCCTCAGAAGAATGGCCCTAGGATCCAAACGCCTTACCCAAAATCAATGCTTATGGTATCATTTTGTTGGAAAAAGAATGTTCTACCTAATCAAACAAAAAACAATGACATTTGGTCGATGATGTTGATGAAATTAACAATCGTAGGTGTTGCATTCTTTCGGGGACACCCTGTATAAAAGGAATAGCACATGTTGATCATTTATCGTCGTCATAGAAAGGTGACCTGTACTACTTTGTACAATCATATTTATAAACATAATGCTGTATTGTTCATTTTTTTTAAATCAAGGGTACAATGTGTCATTATGTTGTGTATCACAATTTGCTATGGCATTAATGCACACTAATTTTAGTGCAAATTCTCGACAAATTAGGATGGCTCGCAAAGTAGCACGTTGTTGCACCACAAATTGTCGTACCTGCACAAATTGTCGTATGCGACAATTTGTGCAAAATGTTTACACCACAAATTGTCGCTTTCTGCACAAATTGTCGTTTGCGACAATTTGTGGAGGCGACGGCGACAATTTGTGCTGGTAGCTGGCACCACAAATTGTCGCCACAGCTACGGTCCTGTTCAAAGCCATGATGACATACATTTTGGATTAAAATGATCATTCTTGACATACGGATATATACCAACGCACCAACATTATAGGTCATGTGAGGTTTGTGTATAGTGTGTATTTGTGTATGTGTGTGTGCGTGCGTGTGCACACGTGGTATGTGAAGGATTAAGGATGGGTGTATGTGTGAATGTAGGGTGTGTGTGTGTGTGTGTGTGTTTATGCGTCTGTGGGGTGTGTGTGTGTGGAGGAGTGACGGTGGGCGTGGAGGGGTGTGTTTTAGGGATGGGTGCAGTGGCGTACCCATTTTTTTTTCACGGGGGGGGGGGGGTGTCGGTGAGGATTATTCGAGTGGGGTGTCGTTGAGGTTTATTTGAAGGGGGATGTAGAATGTTTCGAGGGGGGGGAGGGGGAGGGGTGTTAAAAATTAAATATACATCTTATACAAATATTTTGACTAAGATTATTCGTTTGGAAAAGAAAGGGTATTTTGAAAATATGTTGGCTTTGTATAAACATGATATGAAAAATACTTGGAAAATGATTAAACAGGCAATGAATGTTACTAATAATAAATCTGACATAACAAAAATTAAGTTTAATGATGAGATTGTTGAGGATCCTAGGGATATAGTAAATATTTTAAATAATTACTTTTCTTCGATTGGTGAAAATCTTGCTATTAATATTCCCGCATCAAATAAGCATTTTGCTGATTTTTTGGGCCAGCCCAATTCTAACTCTATATTTTTTTTTCCTATTCATAGATATGAAATTTTAAATATTGTTTCGAAATTTGATTCTAAGAAAAGTTCTGGCCATGATGAAATTAATAATTTTATTTTAAAGGGCATTATACCTTCTGTTGTGGATCCTCTCGTTCATATTTTTAACTTGTCTTTATTATATGGCCAGGTACCAAACTCTATGAAAATTGCCAAAGTAATTCCTTTGTTTAAAAAGGGCGATAAATTAGATGTAAATAATTATCGACCGATTTCCTTATTATCCTCTTTTTCAAAAATTTTAGAAAAGATAATATATTCACGTACAGTATCCTTTTTAAAAAATAACAATATTTTTTCTAGTCTCCAATTTGGTTTCAGAGAAAAACACAATACTGTACACGCATTGTTGTCCTTTATTGAGAAGGTAGCTCATGCAATCGACAAATCGTCTCATACGATAGGCATTTTCCTGGACTTCTCCAAGGCCTTCGACACGATTAACCAAGATATTTTACTTTATAAACTTTCACATTATGGTATACGTGGGTTGGCCTTGGAGTGGTTCAGGAGCTATCTTTCAGACAGAAGGCAGTATGTATTTTTAAATGATAACTCTTCAGCTCCCCGTAATATAAATTGTGGTGTTCCACAAGGTAGTATATTAGGCCCACTTTTATTTATTTTATATATTAATGACTTCTGTCGATCGTCCGAAATTTTGTCATTCGTACTTTTTGCTGATGATACAAATTTGTTTTTTTCTCATACGGATTCTCATAGATTAGTTGAAATTATTAATATTGAATTGAGTAATATTTTATCATGGATTAGAGCGAACAAATTATCATTGAATCTCCAGAAAACGAAATATATGTTGTTTAGTAAATCTATAGATTCTTCGTTACCGGCTAACATAGTGTTTGAAAACACCCCATTGGAGCGTGTTTCATTCATTAAATTTCTGGGTGTAACGGTTGATAGTAACCTTTCTTGGAAACATCATATTGAAAATATTTGTAAAACTATTTCTCGTAATATTGGTATTATTTATAAAGTAAAAACATGTCTTCCTTTTACTTCACTAATTATGCTTTATAGTTCTTTGATACTCCCATACTTAAATTATGGTCTTTTAGTTTGGGGAAACACACATGAAACTTTATTAGATAAAGTGTTGTTATTACAAAAGAAGGTTATTCGTATTATTTGTAACTCCCCTTTTCGCTCCCATACTGACTCTTTATTTTTTGAAAATAAGATACTGAAGGTAAAAGACCTATTTTTATTTCAACTTGGTCAATTTATGTATAATTATAATAATAACATGCTACCATCTGTTTTTCAAGAAATGTTTTTTAAAAATAGTTCAGTTCATAATTATCCAACTAGACATTCTGAAGAATTTCATTTACCTCTATTGCGGACCCTACTTGCTCAAAATACATTTATATATGAAGGTCCTAAATTATGGAATTCTTTAAGTAATGAAATTAAAAATGCTCCATCGATTAATATCTTTAAGAAAAAATTAAAATTGTTTTTATTACAATCTTATAAACATCATTGAATTATATCTCCCATTTACTCTTATTTCGTGCTTACGTCATCCTTAAACAAGGTCATTCTTTACTCGCGGACTCAAAATGTAATCTGATATTATATATTGTGCCTTCTCATGCATTGTTCCATTCTATTATGCGCAAGTCTTTTTCCTTATTTTCACTTGAACCCACTTGCAGCTTATCTTTTACATACATTTGTACCTCCGATCTCTCACTTCCTTTTGGCAGTGTCTCATTGTTTGTATTGTGTGCGTCTTCTCCTATTTGTGTCATGTAAAGTTCCCTCTTGTCCCATGTTGGTCTCTGTTGGCATCCCCTTTTCCCCCTTTTCCTCTCTATATTTGTTTATGTTGTTGTAGTCTAGAATGTGTTAATTTAAATGTACAATATACCTAACTATTATTTGAGGGTTCCACAATTGTACAAGCATTGCTTTTTAGTGGACCCCTCTTGTTTCCAATATGTATATCACTATTTTGTGCACATTATCATTATTCATTTGTAATGTTTTGTTGGAAGCAAGAATAAATTGAAATTGAATTGAAATTGGTGAAGAGTTTTCGAAGCCTGTCAAAAAAGGCCGAGACCGAGATCACTAATTGGTTTGGGGGGTCCGATCGAGACCATTGGCTATGATGGTCGAGACCACTTAAAGTGGCCTCAAGACCGCTCAAATTGTGTAAGGGGGGGGGGGGTTGATTTCCCAACACAGGTCTTTCCCAACCCCAATGTAAACTTGGCGTGCCATAGGCATGGGATCGATCGTTGGATTTTAAAATGGCTTGATTTACCCAATATTAAACTTTCCCGGTGTGTTTATTTTGATTATTTTAGAAGAACTCGGGAGTGAGTAGTGTGTTGATGATGTTTTACCATGCACACGTAACAGTACGTATATGTATTCACAAACGAAAATACAAAAAAGACAAGAAATAAAAAAAAGGGGACAAATCATTGCCCCCCCCCCCCCCCCCCCCCAGCTCACAGACACCCATGAAAGGTACCTAGCTAGAAACTGAAGGAAAAGCAGAAATACAACCGAAAATCACATAAAAACGAATATTAACACATGCTCACACATGGCTTGTTTTTTTTAAAAAGTTGTCTCGAATCCAATTTGTAGTGTTCTTTAATGATCTCGGCCCCCAAAACCAAATAGTCTCGGTCTCGGCCTCGAGATTTGTTGACGGATCTCGGTCTCTGCTTCGTAAAAATCTTCCACTGGTATCGACGCCGAGGCGGCATCGAGTCCACCAACACTGATTATTATTAGTATCATCATCATCATCTTTGTAGCTTGAAGACAGCGACTGACGACAATTTGTGCAATATGCGACAATTTGTGGTGTGAGGTTTTACGTGATTTCACAAATTGTCGCCGGGTATGGGGACGGCGAGAGCAACACAAATTGTCGCAAACGACAATTTGTGCAGGATGCGACAATTTGTGGCGTGAAATTTTGCACAAATTGTCGCATACGACAATTTGTGCAGGTACGACAATTTGTGGTGCAACACACGTCATGTCAGTGAACGGTGAATTAGCAAATGTAGATCGTAGTCAAGATTATTGATTTCCATTTGGGTTCTTGCAGACATATCGAGGGGAACCTACGATGTGCAAAGGGAGAAGCACGACTGTCGCTGGTAATCGCAAAAATCGTCTTTGTCTAAGACCCTCACAAAAAGTTCCGCAATTCAAGTTTGAGCGTTGATATCTATCTGGCTATGAAATTTCATATCATTTACAAGCATGCTTATTTCCCTTTGCATCGATGCCTCAGTTGTAATGATTATGTAATTATAGAATTTGCAGCAGAACTGAATATGGAGCCGTGTCATAAGTAGCCTTTTAGCAAGTCCTCGCGTCTGAATGGCTGCAAGAACGACTGGACGCGAGGGGGAGACTATTCAGCCGAGCGGCGGAGCCGCGATGCCTTTTTGCAATTACGTTACCAGCCCCGGTTGGCTCATGAATATTCAAGGCTCGATGTAATGAATAAATGCATAGATTCGCGACTTTTGCCCACTGAGCGCACGTACTTAGTCGTTTCACAGAAAAAAAAATCTGAGTCGAATGACTCACTTAGGTGAGTCTTTAGTTTGTCCGTGTAGCGACACGTTTTTTTCTTTTACTGAGTCTTCTTACCCACACATACCGAGTCAATTGACTCAATAAAAGTCGAATGACTCACTTTTCTGAGTCCAATGACTCACTTCAGTGAGTCTTTAGTTTGTCCGTGTAGCGACACGTTTTTTTTTCTTTTACTGAGTAACTAGATCCCTTTAAGTTAAGACTAAGACTAAGAAACTTGCTCTTGTTATTTGTTTCATATCATTAGTTTATTGATAATTATGAAACAATGACATGAAGAAAATATATTTAAGGTATTTTCTCTTCATCGTCGTCATTGTATTTTTATTTATAAGTTATAGTGAGAAATCGATTGCATGTCGAAGGGTTAACAATATCGCTCTGAGTTCCCAGGTACAAAACATAAGTTTGCTAACATCAGCCGATCACAAGACCAACATTTAAAGGGGTAGTTTAGTTTTGGTAAGGCTGAACTTTAGTAGCCAAAACCTGCACAGTAACATTATAAACTAATAGAACTAACTCCACCATGCTCGAAAGGTATACAAAATTACAAACGACTAAGTAAAAAGCCTGTTATCATTCAAAAAGAGCCATTATAACACAAGAGGGCGCTTTTTAAAAAGGCATTGGTTTCAACCATTTTTCATACAAAATTATGCATGTGATGTTTTATTGATATAATGATTAAATAGAGAGATCATCAACAACTATTTAAAAAACGCTCTTGAAAATTTTTGAAAAAGTGCAAGCATTTTTAAATTTTTTTCTAAAAATCATCTAATTATTTGGGCTCCAAATAATTATAAGATCAGATATATTTATTGATATTTCAGCCGTTTCTGTGTCGATTTTGACCAAATAAAGTTTATTCTGCCATTAAAATTGTATGTTCTCTCAAATTCGACACTCAGTTTGTCATTACCTCACAAAAAATTTGTGATGTGCAGCGCCCTCTCTACCAAAACTAAACTACCCCTTTAAGTGCCTTATATCTATATTTATACAATGGCATAATCTAATATCATAATGTTGATTACGTTGGGTTGTTTTTCGAGCACTATACCAGGAACATCCAAGATACCACGTATTACAAATAACAGGAAGGTGGTCAGGTTACTGGAAATAGGCGGTTGAGTTCATATAATACAGACACAATCTATAAAATAACATACTTATACAATAACACAATTGAGAGAGAGGGGCAGCAGTGGGCACGTGCCCCACCCTACCCTTTTCGCTTTCGTTGATAAATCCTTGATACGTTGATTTAATCGTCGCAGCATGATCTTCTACTGTGTTCATAATATTGCGATCTTTGTATAATGTTCTGCTCTATTTTCTCTGTTTGTCAACTCAAAGTGCCGCCCCCTCTTTTTATAAGTTCCCATCGATCCGCCATAAATATAATAAATGTGGTCCTATTTCATACGACTCATGTTTCTTTGTTTTTCTTATGATTGGCTTTTTCGGCCTGTGGAAAAAAAGAAAAAAAAATCCGTCCCAGTGGTTTTACTTTCTTATTACGTCCTTACTTCCCTGTGCCTATTATTGTATTATAAACTCCAATTGTAAGTGTGTAACGAGAAGTAGGTTCATGGTTTTATCATTGCTTGATCTAAATAAGATTTTAGGGAGACATTTGCGCTTTATTTGGGTATAGAGGTACATTGTTAAAATGTATGTCTTTAAAATCTGGAGTGAGACTAGTTTAAAGGGATAGTATAGTTTTGGTCGAAATGAATGTTAGTAAACCAAATCTGCACCATATCATTACAAACTAAAAAGTTATAACTCCATTTTGCCCGAAAGGTAAAACAACTATACACCCGGCTGTGTAAAATGCATGTTATCGCTCAAAAAGAAGCTGTTAAAACTAAGGGGAACGCTCTCTTAAAACATATTGGTTTCAACAATTTGTTATTAAACACTCGTGAATGTGATGTTTTGTTAAAATAATTATTCAAAAAGAGAGATCATCAAGAACTATTTCAAAGAGTGTAGGCGATTCGTTTGTAGCGATAGTATAATAGCGTGATTGTAATTTGGCGTCAACTGTTCATGTTGTCTATATGTATATTATATCAATCAAATAAGTGAGAGGTTGCCACCCCTTCTTGGTACTGCAAGTGATGAGCAGTTGCGCGACTGAAATAGACCGGTTATACGTATACCATTGAGTTAGAAACATCGCTCTCTCGCTCATCGAAAAAGACACAGAGTACAATGCAAGCACGCATGGCTTCGCGCTATGCCACTATTTGTATATATTCCGTGCCATCAACCACTGATACATCATTTCGAGCAGATATCTTGGCAATTGAGGATCGTGTGGTTATCACAGAAACCAAACATACCAGCCGCGGCACATCTAAACTGATCGAGAAACGACTTTGAAAGAAATATTTAAATATGGCTTCGTCTTCTGTCGGTGGTTTCCCTCTCCTGTTGGTAGCAGTGGTCAGCGTGTCACATGCCATAGTGCCCGGTGCTCTGGCAGGGGGCTGCAGCTGCCCTCCTCTATGGACAGCATTCGGAGACAATTGGCTTGCAACGAACAGTCACGTATCACGTATTACGTTCACGTTCACGTTTTGCGCCCTTTCGTGAAATAGGTCACCCAAGTCTACGAAGTGTTGGGTTACGTGACCCAACATTTTGTTGATATACTATATGCAATTCACGAAAGCTCACGTAAATTGGCGCTTGCGTAAACAAAAATAATGTAAATTGTCGTTGAGAAGAGACTAATTCTCGGTAAATTCAACCAAGAACGAACCAGTCCTACCTATACTGTTATACCAATTACCTACCCGGGGGGGGGGGGGGGGGGTGGGGGGGTGGGGGTGGGGGGGGGTATGTATGGGGGTTCAACCCCCCCCCCCCCCCCTTTGACAAAAATTACTGTTTTTTTTTGTTTTTTGTTTGGGGGGGGGGGGGGGGGGGGCGTTGAACCCCCACCCCCCTTTACAACTTCTAGACTTGTAGCTGGTTTCGGGACCACACTTAAGGAGCCTCGACCATCATTACCGATGGTCGATCTCGGCCTCGAAAATTGAGAACATTTTCTACCGGACACCCCCCTACCCCCCCCCCCCCCCCCCCCCGCTTACATGATTCTCAAGAAATGTCTTGGTCTCGGCCTCGAAAATTTGTGACCGGTCCTGGTCTCGGCCTCAACAATTGTAAATGTACTCTGCCTCGGCTGCGATAATTTTCTACGGACACCCCCCTACCCCCTTCCCTCTCTTACTGAAATTTGTCTGACGAAATAAACCCCCCCCCCCCCAGCCCTTGACTCCTGGGTACGCCACTGCCTACAAGTAGCTAGTTCGGATGTCAAATTATTTAATTGATTTAATTAATTGATTGGTTTGATTGATTGTTTTATTGATTGATTGATTGATTGATTGACTAATGATTGATTGATTGATTGATTGTTAGATTTAATGATTGATTTATAGATTGACTCGATTCAATCACCATAATTATAAATTATTTAATTCAATCATTGTTTTATTACTTTTAAACTCACTGATCACTGCACTCACTCACTCACTCACGTTCACATGCATGCACATGAAACGCCGTTAACGGCCACGCGCAGACTAAGATCACGGGAACTTCAGGCGTAATGCGAAGTGAATGGTCCGCTGCGTATAGCAGTTCAGCTGGGAATCGACATTTTGTCAAAATTCACGCACGACACGTCTTTAGAAATAATCTAATAGCAAGAGAAATAATGCAAATGGTATGGTTGTACATTTACTAAATGACAGAACTGCATATTATCGTCTCAGATTACTGTGAATTATGCACATACATATCATAAACCATGATTTGATAAGGGGGGTTTCGGCATTTTCGTCGACATTTTTTAACCTCTTTGTGCATGTATGTCTAGTCTCAGTAACAAGCGCTTGCAATTAAAAAAAATCTTGATTATAAACTCACGTCACGTTTTGGTTAACGCGACAATTCGTGTTTTACCGGCGTGGAAAACAACGAATGGTAGGCCCTACACTTCGTAAATTAGAGTCACATTTTTAACGAAATAGCGCAAAACGTGAACGTGACACGTGATACGTGATACGTGATACGTGATACGTGACTGTTTGTTGCAAGCCTTTAAATTTAGACCTTAGTTACTGTCGTCGGGATTTGCGCCTCTACATATATAACGTCATTATAATTATGGAGGTGGAGTATCAGTCATTGGTATGACAGTTTTTATTTCCATTAACCTAATTCTCCCACATCACATAATGCGAATTTTCAACATTTTATACTTTACTGATATTCACTGATAAACGTATTTGTTTGGCAAAGTACGCAACCCCTCTGGACAAAATCCTGGCTAAGGTTTATTCAGTGGCTTAGCTGAGGAGAAGGTGGGGGGGGGGGGGGGGTGGGGGGGAGGGGGCTTGGGGACACGTGCCCCGCCCCCTCCCCTTCTTCCAAAACCAACACGTTATATTTGTAGGGAAATTGAAAAATTGACAAATTTTGGAAAATATAATGTTAAGGCAAAACAATTTGTTTTTGACATATTCATAACATTACGGCAAAAGAATAATATATACAGTATAAGTAGGGATAACCCTTGTGCAGTTCTGATCAAACTTGAATCAAGTAACTAAAACTTGTAATTCGTTATAATTCAATGATGCTTGAATGGTAGACAAATATATAAGCGTCAAAGTAACAGGCTGTTTTCATTTAAAACGGTAGCCGTTGAAACAGAGGGCGCCTTCCAGGCACCTAAAAGTTCAATCAGTTTGTATCTAAAAAAGTGAATGCGATATTTGGTTTAAATAATTATTCAATAGAGTGAGTATCAAGACACATTGTTAACGCCATTTGTTATATTTTTAAAATGGTGTAAAATTGTAAATATTTTGTAATCATTTAATTTATGTAACCCCAACATTTATCAAATCGGATATATTAAGCAAATAATTACCGTTGGTGAAGGTGATGGGACAAACTATCACTTTCGAGGCGATCTGGATGTAGCTATCTTTCCGAAGCGAAGCTGAGGAAAGATAGCGTTTATATAGATGCTTTATATTCCACATCGGACTTCTAGATCTAATAGTCTACTGTTACTGTGTTACTAGGTTTGATCTACTTACCAACAATGTTATTCTAATTACGGTAACAGGGTAACTCCATGTCCATGACAATTCCATTATATTACAACAGTTCAAAGTCAACGGTAACTCCTTGAAAATTCCAAAAGTTAAAACGCGAAATGTAAACTCCCAAAAAACAGTTCAAAAGTCAACAAACGCGAAAATAGAGTCTAGTTGTAAATGTTTACATTGCAGTTGTTGAACTGGAACGTTGCGTTCCGGTTCTGGTTTTGCACTTGCACATTTCTGTTTTCAACAGGATGAGAAACAATCGTAGAGTTTTCCGTTTGAGATAGCAAACGTTCCACTTGACTGTTGGAAATATCCAAGAAATCATCAAAATCATCATGTTTTTGGGTAGGACTCTTAGGCCTACTAGTACTTCTTTGCTGGTCTAGCTGTCCGTGATCAGACAGTCCTTCTTGAAGACCAAGGGCTGAATATATCGTGTCACTCATCTTCATTTTTTGTTGGTCGCTCGTTTGGGCATTATGTTTTATGCTGGTTTCAGATCTATGTCCTGAAACAGACATTATGTCCCTTGAAGGTAATCCGGCATGATCAAGTGTGGTGATCGACATTGCTCTCAAGCAATAATTCGTGTATTTAGTCGACCACCCGGCTTAATTGCTGATTGTCTTCATCATAGTTCCAAGAGTGTGAATTCCGACTCGAACATTGTCATACCATGGTCCATCATCTCGTGCAGCTTTTTTTTGTTTTTGCCACAGATATGGCAGTTTTGGATTCAGTTTAGACTTGTATTTCAGAAGTGTTGCAACAGGGCACCTACTACTCCCAGGAATTTCGAACATACGTCCTCCTTGGCTATTCAAGTCGTCGTCAGGGTGATTTTTTGTAGCTTTGTCGACCATGCGGAAATAACGGCGACCATTTTGTTTACTCAGAATAAAGTCATCAGCCTTCATGTCATGCAAATCACCCCTGTTCGCAAAATGTCATAATGTCGATGAAAACTTTACGTTGTAGTCCACATGGAGAGTCCTGGTCTAGACTGTCTTGAATCGTGTTCATGTCGGTCTCACTGACAGGTACATGATGTTTTACACTGGCTTTCCCCTCTTCCTTGAGTTTCCGAACACTCGACCAGACTTCGCAAAGTTGGTATCCTTGATAATGTCTATGTCTCGCAAATTCAAAAAATGTCTCTCCAGACCATACGTCAAAGCTTGTAGAGATTTCTTACTGTATGACTCACCATTTCGCGATTTCACTTGGTCTAGCGCTTTCAAGTCCATGTCAGACAGTTCGTCAAAATGTATGCTTGCAGCATCGCAATAATCTTGGAATACCTTCAGACTGAACTTAAGTTGTCGCTTTGTATTTTTGCTTTCACTCTCAAGCAAAAAAGTGTCAATTCCAGCTTCGTTAAAGAGCTCAAATCTCACGTCTGTGGCCGCCATTTTGTAGTAGAGCAACAAGCAATTAACAGCAAACGGTGTAATGTACGATACGTATACAGTGCATAGCGTATGCATACACTGTACTACGTACCGTATGCACAACGTAAAATAAAATTTGTAATTCGCGCCACATCTGCACCTCGGTGGTGGTCGTCTGCTGCGTTGTAGATACTAAGTACACAGTGCAACGCACTTTCACCAAGATAGTAGTGAGTGCAACACACTTTCACCCAAGATAGTACACAGTGTAACGAACTTTCTCTTCTCCCATCAATGATGGGCGAAACTGTGTTTCTTCACCAATTGTAGAGCAAGATTCTTAGTATGTGGAATATAGTTATAAATATTCAAAAATTATTTCTAAACCAATATGACTAAAGTTTAATCTGTCTTTAAAATTGTGTGCTTTATCAAATATAACACCTACATTAGTTAGTGATTGCCTCACAAATATAATGTTTTGAAGCGCCCTCTTAACCAAAACTGTACAATTCCTCAATGTAAGAAAGGAGTACCCAGGTCCATCGTTGGACGAAAGTTGGCCAATTTTTTTTCGAAACGTTGGTCCAGCGTTGTCGGGCAACGTTGGACCAGCGAGGTGTGCGTACGCCCAAATGACGCTGCTGCAACATCATGGACCAACGTTGGTTCACAGTTGGAACATTGTTATTTTTCAACGTTGGGCCAACGCTATTCCAACGTTGATCCAAGGTTGGTACATCGTTATTTGCTAACGTTGGACCAGCATTATTTGAGTGTACGCACACATTAATGGTCCAACGTTGCAATATAACGTTGGTCCAACCTTGGATCAACGTTGGAATAGCGTTGGCCCGACGTTGGAATAGCGTTGGCCCGACGTTGGAATAGCGTTGGCCCAACGTTGGTCCAACGTCTTACCATCAAGGTACTTACAAAATGAAATTAATATCATATGGCACATTCATTGGTGATATATATAGCATCCTATGATTGCTATTTCTATACCTAGCCTTTCCATTCCTATTCCTAGCCCTAGTCCTATTCCTATTCCTACACCCACTATACATATCTTCATCCGCTCAGCTATATATAACCTACCGTCTGTGTGAATATTTTTGTAATGGTTAGTATTTGGTTAATGTCGAATATTTGGATAAAGTTTTAAGTATTTGCATTAATACATCATGAAAACGAACATTTAGTATATTTTTGTAGATAAATAACTTACATTTATTTTAAATAATGAGTAAATAATAACATTGGATTCATCAAATAACTCGTGAATTTACATTTTCTTGCAGTCAATGATAACCGGTCATGAATATTCATGAATAATAACCAAAGTTGATCCAAAGTTAATCCAACGTTGGCATACATCCTGATTCCAACAGTAAATTTTCTATCCTTTTGTCATGCAAGAGGTTTTTAACCACCTGTGATACAAATTAAATCATTGACTTTTCTAACATCAAAGCTAGTGAACAACAGATGTTTATGCTGGATTCTTGTTGGATTAACGTTTCACCTAACCTATATAGTCTAACGTTAATCCATGGAAGCTTGTCCAATACCTTAAGAATGATGAGTGTTTAATAGTGGTCCAAGATTGAAATACTACCACATTCCAACAATGAAGTATTTAAACAACGTAATTCAAACAATGCACTAGCTGTAGCTTATGTGGTGTTTACTTGTCCTGCTGTGATTCTGCATATTTCACTCCCATGTCAATTAGATGTAATGTTGTTTGTGTTACACATTTACCTCCAATCAAAGACATGCATAACTTCAATCTAGATCATTTTCTCGACGAGTATCAATTCAAACTAAACATAAGGAAATAATTTAATCTAATTGAATTTTAAACTGTGGGCAAGTGCTGGTTGGATACAAAATATATCATATGCACAATGTGAAACAGACATCTGCTGCAACCTAACGTTTGCCGTGAGGTCCAGACTTAAGTATCAAATGGTTAGCATCAGTGTTCACCGTCATTGCTCAAATTTGACTTGCAACGCCACTACATTGTGGATTCATGCAAATATACCTTTGTTAAAAGGACGTATAGGACGTTCCCCAATACTGCTATTTTTATTTTGGTTTTCTTCTTCCAGCTTCAGTACAGTTCTCTTGGTAGAGTATTATCGTACTATTCTGATTGTAATGTGCATGCCAACTAGTCAACCGGGTTATAACACCCTAGCTCCTTTCGAGAAGTCGTCTAGGATCTTTAGTGTGCATTGGGTGTGGCTGTCTCATACACATGACCTCCATTTATCGTCCTATCTGACTGAGGGACGGAGTGTTTTCCGTGAATCATTTTCATGCATAGGCCGGAAGCACAGGTGGAGGGCGGTAACACACAACGGGAGTTAGCTCGATCAAATGTATTGCCTGATACAAGACTGATCCAATAGTTGGGTTTGAACGGGGATCCCGGGCGTCTGAGCCGAACGCGCTGTTGTCTAGATTCAGGACGTGATTTATGAGCAAACATACCACACTTTACGATTCAACGCGCACTAGCGCTATACAGGGGGGCCCCAAAAACGGAACGGGGCACTTTCCAAAATAAAGTAACAAAATTATTGTGTCCATCGGATAGTGTGTCTTTTTCAATGAAAAACGCTACCAAGAACAGTAATTTCGGACGTGTAGTTTTTGTTTTAGGGCGCTTTGAGTGAGACCATGTCAGGTTCCCATTTTTGTCAATTTTTACCAAGTCAGTGTCTGATAAATGAAACTTAATGCCCGTCATACGATCGAACAACTATGCCCATTCTTTCGGCACCGCTCGGCACACAGCTGAATGCACATGAGCAATGGCGTGCGGATTGCATGCCTGTTCGATGGTATGGCGGGCAGTAAGTGTGATCTATCAGGCACTGACTTGGTAAAAATTGACACAAATTGGAACCTGACGTGGTGTTAATCACAGCGCCCTAAAACAAAAACTACACGACCAAAATGACTCTTCTTGGTATAATTTTTCATTGGAAAAGAAACTATCCGATGGAGAATCATTTTGTTACTTCATTTTGGGAAGTGCCCCGTGTTTTTGGGAGCCACCCTGTATATCACTACGTCCGTAATTATCCTTTCCTCCAAAATCACGTCATGCTACGAGCTGTGAACCATTGTGTAAACGATCGCTACGATCATCGCGCTACGTCATGATGCCGCAGCCAATCACGTTTGGCTCGGTGCCAATGCTAATTAGCACTTTTCTTCGTTTGCGAGAGGGAAAGCTACATAATCGACCGGACTGTCTTCCGGTTCCAGTTAGACATACAAATCTACCTCGTATTTATGCCATACAGTACCCATAATTATCATGCGACAGTGCAACGCGCATTATATTGGTAGGCAGTCCGGGCAGCGGACTAAACGCGCTACTGAGCTAACTCACCTCCCTGGCTTTAGATAGCCTAAGCAAAATCGTTCATGAACTTTTTGTCTTGTAAGTTGAAAAGACATGCCCTCTCATTGTAATAAAAACATCCATGCACCCCCACCCCAACCACCATCCACCACTACAAAACATCCAAGCTACGTAAGCCGTTGGTCGTTGTCGATGATGGTGTGGTAAAGTGATGTTGTACGTAGTCTGGTAGTGGCGTCGTTGGTGGTGATGGTAGTGTTGTTGTTGTTGTTGTTGAAGTTTGTGGTAGTGTATTAGTAAGGGTGGTAGTGCTGTTGATGGTCGTGGTGGGGGTGGTGGTAGTGGTGGGGTGGTAGTGGCGGTGGTGGTATGGCTGGTGCTGGGAGTAGTAGTGAAAAGAGTATTGTTGTTGCTGCTGATGTTGTTAGTGTTGTTGCTATTGTTGGTGTTGCTATGAGGGAGACTAGTAGTATTTAAGACTGTTCCTTTTATTTACTTTGTTCTACATTGAATAGATTCTTTTCTTCCAAGAACCTCACGTGGTTTGAAGCGGAGATGGTCTGTCGCGGGTTTTCCATTCCTTGTGGAGACACTGATAACTCTGACGTCATTCTAGGTCATCTGACTTCAGTCCACTCACGAGAGGAAATGGATTTCTTGAGCGTCCTATTCGACTCCGTTAGGAACAAGTGGGTGAGTACTGCTCTCTCATATTAGTGGGGCAGCTAAGTGCTAAAACCCACTGAAATCGTTCAAATAGTCATACAAGCATGCAAATCGGCATGTGTATTGCCATTGGTCCACTTTTATGGAAATAACATTGAGCCAAGCAAAATTCCATCATGGCGGCTATTTTTCAAGATGGCCGCCAAAAAAGCTACTTTTTGTCATACAAATATAAATAGTTGGTCATTTTCGATGATTTTAGGGTCAATTTCAATTATTTATAGCATACAGTAAACCAAATATGCTAAATACATGTTTATCCTATTGAATAAGTACAGCAAATCCAAAATGGCGGCCATTTTCCAAGATGGCCGCCAAAAACCAACTTTTTGTTATAAACATCGATATGGTTGGTCATTTTCAATAGTCTAGGAGTCGATTCCCATCATAACTGGTATAAATAAACCAAATATGACTCATAAATACCTACCATGTGGCATAGGTACTGACAAATCCATCATGGCGGCCATTTTCAAGATGGCCACCAAAAGCTACTTTTTGTAATAAAAATAGGCATACTTCGTAATTTTCAATAGTCTTGGAATCGATTCCAATTATATATGATAAGCAGAAAGATGTACTACATTATTAAAGTACCCATCCTGTCCTGCAATAATCCAACATGGCAGCCAATTTCCAAGATGGCTGCCAATAAACTGAATATTTAAGTAAACTTGACAAAGTTGGTAACTTTCACTGATCTGGGGCCGATTATGCTGTGTCGTATGCAAAAGCCAAACTTGGTACATCTAGACCTATCCAGTGAGATATAGCTCCTGTAAAAATCAAACATGGCAGCCATTTACCAAGATGGCTGGCAGAAAGCTAAATTACCACTTAAAATGGACCCCAATTGCCATTGCACACAATCCACATTTGCCATGCATATCTCTCTCTCACCTCCATTGTCCTCGAAAACTGGTACTAGTTACATCAAACCAGCTTAGGGCATGGAAGTCGGGATACCTCTTCTATTGGCACAATACATTTATAATGTATTTACATCCATTTCAGGATTGTTCCAGTGCCAGTAGAGGAACGCAATGAATCCCGAGGTTCGACACGCGGCCCGTACAAAGTAGGAACATACTATACCTGTTTCTTCATGCTAGTACTACATGATTAGCACGTATCCCACTCATCATAGGTACAGGATTGAGTCACATAGTTTCGAATTGGTATTCTGTTGCCGATAGCAGTTTCTTCTTCCATAATGTAAACTGTGTTTCCTGACGGCAGCGCTACACAATAGTTTATTACTGCTGATACTCACCACTTGTTATTAGTAAACTCAGTCGGTTCTCTGTACTAAGTGTCCCTTCGTACATCAAATGAAGTGTATCACCTATTAATCTGCATGGGACCTTTCTTGCTTGTATGACTTCACCTTTTACTTGAAGTTATTGAACATCTGTGCAAACAAATGATCTGTGATGTGATATGTCTTCACGATACTTACCGTGGCAGCGACGTCCACGGCCGAAAGTCAAGGGGTATGAAGCTTACCATCGAGCGACCACATCGACAATATCGACGAACGAGGACTCACCGGACTCCACATCCTGGTACCACAATAAAGACAGCGACGTGCTGAATGTGGCAATCAAAGGGCAAACGATTTCCTCCATCAACAAGCTACCAAACATCGTTTGTTGTATCCCTCCAAACGCATAATAGTGATTTGCGTTTACAGCAGGCACAGCTCGCAATGGGGCTACGATACCACTTGAGATGATGGAACACTAGTTGAAATATGGGCCCTGAACAATACACTAAAACTAATCCACGACCCAAAGCTTCCAAAGTCAATTGTCTTTGAAGAGATGATACAACTCAGATCATGTCTTTTGCAACTCACTACTTGCTCCCACCAGTCGCAAGTTTGTAGCTGAGCAAATTCCAAGATCCCAACACCAACCCATCGGCACTCAACTTGCAGTAATCACGCTGAACAAGACCCCATTCAGGCGCAGGTTCAATTTTAGCAAGGCAGACTGACATGCTTTCACCGAAAACCTTGATCTTGCTCTTAAAAAACTCTCAGCAGACCCAACGAACCATAAATCATTTGTAGACATTGTCAAGAAGGTTTCACGTAGAGATAGCCCGAGAGGCTGTCGCACAACATACATCCCAGGCATCGACGAACAACTCAGTCAGCTTATTTCAAGCTACATCACAGCCTATGACACAAATCCCTTCTCAAATGACAAATCATTTGATCAGAGCAAACGAAACATATAGGCCCTTTATCACAAAAATGGCTGCGAGACACCTGTTTTCCAAAACAGTGGTTCTGAGGGCGTCGCTATCCCTTAGCCAGAATAGGACTCAAACGAAGCCAAAAACTTTCAACCGATCTCGCTCCTGTGCCAAACATACAAGCTGCTTGAACGTTCCGTTCTGAATACAATTGAGCCCTCAGTGACAGCCAACCAAACTGTGAGCAGACAGGCTTCCAACCAGGAAAATCCACTAAAGGACAACTTATCAACCTGACCCAATACATCGAAGACGGTTTTCAGAACAATGTCATCACCTTTGCAGTACTTGTAGATATATCTGCTTCTTATGACACTGTCGATCACCAAAGGCTACTAACAACGATTCATGACATCACAAATATCACAAAAGAGGTCAAACTCACCAGATTCATCCAGAACATGCAGAAGATGATGCAGAGTAGACGCTTCTTTGTCGAACTTGATGGACAGTATAGAGCGGGTGACAGAAACAGAACAAGAGTCTTCATAGTGGCAACACTCTTCATCCAATCAAATGAAAACACTGAAAACTTTATCTATGCAGATGACACATGCTTTACAGCCATGCATAGTACCTTTGAAGCTGTTAAACTCTATTCAACTCAGCTCCCGCAAAACATTTGGGAATACACAGCAAATTACCTGCGAGAAAACCAATAAAAGATCGAGGGGTGTGTCTTCCACCTCAAGAACAGGGAGGCAAATAGGGAATTAAGCTAGTCAGATCGACTAAGAGTGGACAAAACGTGTAGCTCAACCACTGCGAGCTATAGGGTACCTATGTGAAAACTCGACCGTGCCTTATCCTATAATAAGCATATCAAGAAGACGATAGGCAAATCTCGAAATTGTATCATCAGGAAGTTAGCAACATCACACTTTGGCGCTGACCCCAATTCATAAACTGCAGGTATTGCCCTAGTATGAAGAACCTTGACACCACACTAAACAACACATCAAGACGTAGCAGGCTGCCTGAAACCAATAGTTGACCTTGCTGGCATCCGATATCCAGACCAAAGACTAACAAACATAATTATGTCTAAATGAACGGTTGAAGCAAGCGACAGATGACAAACACAGACGTCTTGCATCCCAACACAGCTTCCTCGCTTATTTCCCACCACTTGCATGACTTGAGCAGAATACTCTACCGTCAGTCTGTTGCCCCTACTCATCAGCAAACTAAACCTGCAGTGGACAGAGTGCCAATGCCTGAACTGAAAAGGACAAGAATGGGGCGGTGTAAGGCCAACTTTGCAAGATGGGGCTTGGCCCATGAACAAGATACTCTCTGCGACTGCGGACAAACCCCGACGATGGACCACATCTTGCAGTGTATAGGAGCGGGTTGCACACGAAAGACCTGGCCCTTGTAAATGCGATGGCAATCGCAGCAATTGAGTTATGGAATAACTTAATTTAGGAACCTGTGGTATTTTCAAGAAAACTGTATTTTCGACTTTGGTGACCGAGGGGGCAGAGCATTATCCATTGAGCGCAAGAGCGCAGGCTTAGTTTCTTATTATAGGGGGCAGCTTATGGCAAAAGCGAAATTTTGTATGAGTTCCCTACATATTGGGGGAGAGGGGTCTTTGCCCTTAGCTACACTTGTAGTTAGGTTTGGATGCAGGAAATATGGTTTCTTCATACAATAGACACTTCGAATCGACTCCATGATGATTTTAACTTTCCCAGCGCAACCTATTTTATATTCTTATGACAAAAAAAAATGCTTTTTGACGGCCATCTTTAAGAATGGCCGCCATGTTGGCTTTTACAGTATCTTTGTCAGAGTTTAGATTTGGTTTTTGCACACTATAAATTATTGAAATCGACTCTAAAATCATTGAAAATGACCAACTATTTAGGACAACAAGTTTATTCTTGGCGGCCATCTTGGAAAATGGCCGCCATGTTGGATTTTACGGTAACTTCGTCACGGGATAGATCTGGATTTAGCATATTTAGTTTTTGCATAATATAAATTATTGAAATCGACTCTAAAATCATTGAAAATGACCAACTATTTCCATTTTTAGGACAACAAGTTTATCTTGGCGGCCATCTTGGAAAATGGCCGCCATGTTGGATTTTACGGTAACTTTGTCACGGGATAGATCTGGATTTAGCATATTTAGTTTTTGCATAATATAAATTATTGAAATCGACTCTAAAATCATTGAAAATGACCAACTATTTCTATTTTTATGACAAAAAGTTGCTTTTTGGCGGCCATCTTGGATTTTTGCGTGGCTCAATGTTGTTTCTTTAAAAGTGATCTATAAGCAATGTACATGCCAATTTGGGTGCTTGTATGACTATTTGAACGATTGTTACACCTATCTGCTCCACTATATTGCTCCGGTCCCATATTATGCATAAAATCCCGCTAGCTTATACCACAGTCACACCATCAAACCGAACCCAAACCAACACCATACCGATCAATTCGGGGGCGTTCGGGGCGCTGTCGGTTTGGTATAGGTATAGTATTGGAATTGTCGGTCTCTTATCGGTGACTAACTAGGACCCCGACAAACTATCGGGGTGCTTGCGGTCCCTTTTTGACGGCCATCTTTAAGAATGGCCGCCATGTTGGCTTTTACAGTATCTTTGTCAGAGTTTAGATTTGGTTTTTGCACACTATAAATTATTGAAATCGACTCTAAAATCATTGAAAATGACCAACTATTTAGGACAACAAGTTTATTCTTGGCGGCCATCTTGGAAAATGGCCGCCATGTTGGATTTTACGGTAACTTCGTCACGGGATAGATCTGGATTTAGCATATTTAGTTTTTGCATAATATAAATTATTGAAATCGACTCTAAAATCATTGAAAATGACCAACTATTTCCATTTTTAGGACAACAAGTTTATCTTGGCGGCCATCTTGGAAAATGGCCGCCATGTTGGATTTTACGGTAACTTTGTCACGGGATAGATCTGGATTTAGCATATTTAGTTTTTGCATAATATAAATTATTGAAATCGACTCTAAAATCATTGAAAATGACCAACTATTTCTATTTTTATGACAAAAAGTTGCTTTTTGGCGGCCATCTTGGATTTTTGCGTGGCTCAATGTTGTTTCTTTAAAAGTGATCTATAAGCAATGTACATGCCAATTTGGGTGCTTGTATGACTATTTGAACGATTGTTACACCTATCTGCTCCACTATATTGCTCCGGTCCCATATTATGCATAAAATCCCGCTAGCTTATACCACAGTCACACCATCAAACCGAACCCAAACCAACACCATACCGATCAATTCGGGGGCGTTCGGGGCGCTGTCGGTTTGGTATAGGTATAGTATTGGAATTGTCGGTCTCTTATCGGTGACTAACTAGGACCCCGACAAACTATCGGGGTGCTTGCGGGGACATGTCGGGGAGTATTCGGGGTCAGGTCGGAGTGTGCGGTGTTGATGCGGGCATCGTAAGGTTGAACAAATTGCATCAATTTTTCATTCGGTTTCGGTTCGGCCGAATAAAAAAGGCATCAGTAACGAACATTCTCTGTGCTTTTTTGAGGAGGAGCGAAATCTTTGGTGGGGGGATAATGCCAAGCAATAATTTTTAAAGATAAATGTATATATTCCTAATTTCTATGAGCTACGCTGTGGGTATACTTTTAGCCCAGTCATATTATATTTGGGAAACAATTATAATTAATTAGTTCTTCATCCACACAATATATGCGACATGGTGGAGTATGGGTTTTTCTGTTTAGGAGCATGACTGTTAGTGAGGTGATCATTGTGGGATGACAACCCCACCCTCCTGTTACCCTTCCCTCACAACATGAAACATGTCTTTGAAGGCTGCATATGGGCAGATGTGTGATAAATTACAGTGGCGTAGCGAGGTCGAACTTATTGCATGGGAAGAGTAGTGCACCTCATGTAATTCTTTATTTTTAACTAAGATTTTACAAAAATGTGGGTCAAATTATTGGGGGCACTTCACTCCCTATTCCCCCCGTATATTCCCCAATTCCTGCACGTACGTCCCGTTTCCGTTCTCGCGATATCGCAATAGAGGCTTTTCGAAAGTACGACGGGGCGATTCTAGTACGCTTATCTCAGCGGGGAGTCGCACCCAGTGCGAACATTTCCGCGTACCGTCCAAATCTACAACGGTAGTCGGCTGAATTAGCGTCGGGTGTAGAGCGAGTACGGAGCGGCGTGGTCAGCCCATACTTCACTGGGTCCGCGTATTCTTCACTGCGAAACTGAACATAGTTCGCGACGTAGCCAGGGTAGGGATACAGTCACAGCTGACCCTAGCTAACCCTAGGCCTCCCGTAGTACTTTGCGAAAAGAGTCTAATAACCGGTTGGCGGAGCAATTTGAAACTTGATATGAGTGTACATAATAATAATCCTTTCTTATTAAGCACAATCTTACAATTAAATCTCAGTGCGCTTATTGGGGTTACAATGATCTGATTTTGGGGGTCATGGTGTCAAAGGTCTAGGTCACATGGCTTAACCCTAAAAGGGCCGGGCTATTTGAGGTCTTCAGCAGGCCGGGGGGGGGGGGGGCATTATGGCCCCCCCCCCCTAAGATCTCAGCCGCGGAGCGGCCGATCGCCGTAACATTTTGCACGCATGATAAGTGAAGTGTATATAATACAATGGTAATTTTTTAATTTTTTAAAAAATTCATAAATTTGCATATTTATGGTAATTTATGCAAATAAGTCATGAAATTCATATTTTTACCCATAAATCATATATTCTTCATAATTAAACTCTGGTTTTCACTATATATATTCATTAGAGCATTTGTAATGATAATACGACAAAAAAAATTGGAAGAGCCCGGTTCTTCCTTATGTTTTCTATTGTTTTGTTAATTTCTTTTGTATTTCTTTGTTTTTTTAAACTTATGTATTTTATTGTTTTTGTTGTTTATTTTGTTTCTAACTATAATTTAACTATTTTGAATCCCCAAACCAACATAACATGTAAACAACACCAAATAACTAATGATACACCTCATTTTACGAAAATTGATATTTCCATATGTTTTGTACACAAATCACGAAATTGAGCGATTTTCGGGCTGACATGCATAGACAAAAGGTCACGTGACTTTGTAACGGTAGGTCCGATTTTCAAATTTTTTGTTTTAAAATGTGCGCAAGACCCGATAAAAAAAAGCCACCAAGCCGCGGCGCGTCATCGTACAGCGTTTTGGACCAATAAAAAAAATCGCGGAGGGGGGGGGGGGGGGCCATTATAGCCCCCCCCCCGGCCCTATTAGGGTTAATATAGATGCACAAATAGCTTGTAAAGGCAAAACTGAATGTCAGATTTCGAGCAAACATGGTTCCTTAAAGTGTCATAAAGAACCAATATAGCCATTTAATGTTGGGGTTCTGAGGTCAAAGGTCAAGGTCACATGTATCATTATGATTAAAAAAGCCTGTAATTGTACAAACTCAAGAACTGAATGTCAGGCTCCAATCAAACTTGGTACCTGAGTGTATCAAAGGGAGCCAATGTAGCCACTAATTTTGCAGTCATGAGGTTAAAGGTAAAAGTCACAGGAATCAGTATACAGTGTGCATAAGATTGCTTCAAATTGCGATATCGTGAGATCCAGTTGACAAATTACCATCAAACTTAGTACTAACTATTCTATCTTTTAGAGTCAATAAACTAGTTAGATAGTTGGGTAATGAGGTCAAATGTAAAGGTCATGGCTTATTATCTCGAGATCTGGTTAAGGGATCACCATTACAAAATTATATTTTTATAATTAATTCAGTGCATGTTAATTTTGGCTTGATATGCATTGCGCGTGATAGCGGAGGCACTTTCGACTCCGCGCACTCGAAGATCCATCTATACCCCTCACAAAAAGTTCCACAATCCAAGTTTGAACGTTCATATCTCTCTTATTACTTAATTATTGTTTTTGACTTGTGGTATCATGGGAAAGCTTGTATTATCCCCTTTACATTGACATTTTCCTATGAATATTTTGTCATGGAATTTGCATGACACTCGAATATGGGGCAAAGTCAAAAGTGAAATGTCACAAAGTGCATTGAAATTGTCAACAGTGTACCCTCCTTTTGTTAGGAGAATAAAGTGTTCTGAATGATGTTAAATCGGTCACATTTAATCTTCCAAATAAAATGATAATACACCATTGTCATTCACGCATGACCGATTTAACATCATTCAGAACTCTTTATTCTCCCAACACAAGGTGGGTACACTGTTGACAATATCAATGCATTTTGTGACATTTCACTTTCGACTTTGCCCCATATTAGAGTGTTATGCACATTCCATGATAAAATATTCATAGCAAATGTCATATCAATGTGAATGGGAGAATTCAGGCTTACCAATGATACCACATTCATAAACGGTAATAAAGTACTAAGAGAGATATGAATGCTCAACCTTGGATTGCGGGACTTTTTGTGAGAGGAATAGTTTCATAGCTAAATTTATCAAATATGTACGAGGGAAAACGGCAATTCCTATCTTATCTAGAAGTGTCAGGGCAAGTATAATTTCTGTTTGTGTAAGTAAAATGAAACAATGAATGATTTTACTAGTGTGGTAGACCATTTATGTAGTTTTACTTGCCCAACATGAAATTTTACTTGCCTAATATAAAGTTCTACTTGCCCTGATGGCATGCGGGTAAATCTTTAACAGAAAACATAAAAAACTAAAAATATTTTGTACAACACACAAGTCTACGGAAGTAATTTAAATCAGTGTTTTTTTTTAAATCGAGGCGATTTAAATTAAAGCGATTTAACCCGCTCACTACGAGATTCTGAAATCCCCATAGACTTTGTACATAGCCCACCCAGTTCCCGTAAGCAACGGGTGCTGGTGTCAAGTATCGAGGCCTGCTGTAATGATTTGTAGTATCTATAAGCATGATTAGAAGGCAAATGTATCACAATTGATCTATTTGGGTACATTTTAAACAGAACACATCAAAAACAAAAAAACAAAAAACAAAATTTTTGACAACGGTCTACAGAGGTAATTTAAATCAGTGATTTTTTTTTTTTAATCGAAGCGATTTAAATCAAAGCGATTTAAATGGCGCCAACCCTGCTGCTAATCCCAGTTAGGGCTTTTGTCGGTGCCAGATAAAGTGGAATTTGTACCTTAGCTCGGTCTTGTGTCGGTTCGGGTTCGGTTTGGCGATGTGACTGAGGTAGAATAGTTCCTTTAATGCTAATAAATTTGCATTTTTAGTAGCATACTGTTTTCCTTGAAAACAAAAAGACATGTGTGTTAAAGAGAATTAACATTCTTAACTTTATAATGGTTCATGTATAGATTTTCCTGTAGTGGAACCTGGGCGCTGTGGCATGATGACCCTTACACCTCAATAATAATTTTATACGTTATGTATACTATCGGGACAGGCGCGCCGGAAGCAGTTTTGAATTGGGGGGGGGGGGGGGGCAAAACCCTAAGGGGGCTCACGATTTATGTGTTTAGGGGCTCATGCCCAACCGCACTCACAGGGTTGCCAACTTTGAGCCAAAGGTGAAAGTGAGACATTGCTAGGATAAAGCGACTATAAGCCTGAGGGAGCGAAGTGACTGAGGGGAGTCCCCCCCTCCCTCGGTAGGGAGCTTCCCGGGGGGAGCTATTGCATTTTTTGACTTGAAATTGTGCAATCTGGTGAATAAAAACATGATCTCGAGGGAGCGAAGCGACCGAGGGCTGGGGCAGAGCCAGAGGGGGAGGGATTGAGAGGGGGAATCCCCCGCCCACGGGGAAAATTTTGCATATATATACTTGAAATGGTGCAATCTGGTGCATAACAACATAAACCATATGCCACATTTGTATGATCCAACATCATAGCTTACAGCCCAAAGTGAGTCCCGACTGGAGCGAAGCGACTGAGGGATGGGGCAGAGCCAGAGAGAGAGGGTTTGGGAGGAGGTATCCCCAGATTTTGCATACTTGAAATGGTGCTATCTGGTGCATAAAAACATAAACCATATGCACATTATGTATAATCCAACAACATAGCTTACAGCCCAAAATCGGAGTCCCGAGGGAGCGAAGCGACCGAGGGCTGGGGCAGACCCAGAGGGGGGGGGGGGGGGGGGGTATACCCCTCCCACGGGAAAGATTTTGCATTTATATACTTGAAATGGTGCGATCTGGTGCATAAAAACCTAAACCATATGCACATTATGTATAATCCAACAACATAGCTTACATCCCAAAATCGGAGTCCCGAGGGAGCAAAGCGACCGAGGTCTGGGGCAGAGCCAGAGAGGGAGGGTTTGGGAGGGGGTATCCCCCTCCCACGGGGTATCCCCCTCCCACGGGGTATCCCCCTCCCACGGGGTATCCCCCTCCCACGGGGTATCCCCCTCCCACGGGGAAGATTTTGCATATATATCCTTGAAATGGTGCAATCTGGTGCATAAAAACATAAACCATATGCCACATTTGTATGATCCAACATCATAGCTTACAGCCCAAAATGATTCCCGACGGGAGCGAAGCGACCGAGGTCTGGGGCAGAGCCAGAGAGGGAGGGTTTGGGAGGGGGTATCCCCCTCCCACGGGGAAGATTTTGCATATATATACTTGAAATGGTGCAATCTGGTGCATAAAAACATAAACCATATGCTACATTTGTATGATCCAACATCATAGCTTAAAGCCCAAAATGAGTCCCGACGGGAGCGAAGCTACAGAGGGATGGGGCAGAGCCAGAGAGGGAGGGTTTGGGAGGAGGTATCCTCCTCCCACGGGGAAGATTTTGCATATATATACTTGAAATGGTGCGATCTGGTGCATAACAACATAAACCATATGCACATTATGTATAATCCAACAACATAGCTTACAGCCCAAAATCGGAGTCCCGAGGGAGCGAAGCGACCGAGGGCTGGGGCAGAGCCAGAGGGGGGGGGGGGGGGGGGGGTATCCCCCTTCCACGGGAAATATTTTGCATTTGCGATCTGGTGCATACAAACATAAACCATACGCACATTATGTATAATCCAACAACATAGCTTACAGCCCAAAATCGGAGTCCCGAGGGAGCGAAGCGACCTAGGGCTGGGGCAGAGCCAGATGGGGAGGGTTTGGGAGGCCTGGGGTATCCCCTACCATGGGGAAGATTTTGCATTTATATACTTGAAATAGTGCAATTTGGTGCACGTCACACAAACAGCCATAGCAATAACAGCCTACACAGGAACTACGTGGACCGGTAGAGAAAACCCCACCCCAGACATACCATATGCAATTTACACAACACCAAAACTGAGATTATTTGTTTGCGCGCGAAGCGCGCCGCGAAAATTTTAAATAGATGTATATAACTAAGTTTTTAAACGTTGGAATTAACAAGTATTGGCTGATACATATAATTGTTTTCTTTTCCCTTTTGTTTGTTTGTTTCTTTTTTTTTTGAGGGGGGGGGGCTTTTTGGTGGGGCAAAAACGCGTTTTGCCCCCCCCCCCCCCACACTTTTTGGATTGGGGGGGGGGGGGGGGGCGGACGCCCCCCTGCCCCCCCCCCCCCCCCACCCCCACTTCCGGCGGCTATGTATCGGGATGACTTGAGGCTGTGTTCCATGTGAGTTCGGGATTGTCAGTTTCATGTCGGGATTTATTGAGGTGTTATGTGTGTCTTATCGGTCTTGATTTGGCCGAATGCAAACCGAATGCGCGTGCTGAATACAGACCGATAGAAGACCGAATGATTTTTGGTGTGTCTGCTAACCCCAGTTCAGGCCTTTGTCGGTGCCCAATAAAACTGACATTTGTAATGTAGTTTGGTCTCGTGTCGGTTTGGATTCGGTTTGGCGATGTGACTGCTACATTAGCAAGGAACTTAACTAGCGGCTTTCACGAATCACTGGCGTAAATACTATAAATAGGGCAAGTGCAAGCTAGTACACTTTTGTTCCAAATGACACAAGCCACATTAATTGCCATTCAAAATTCATCTTTGAATTGTAGAAGACTAATACTAATCATCTAACATAATAGCACAGTAATTATATTCACATAAATAAGATTCGTTGGAAAATACTATGGGGACATCATAGACATGCTATTCTGTGTTGAGCGTGACATACGGGGCAATAAAACCTGCAATAGGGTTAATACAGGCGAAGAGGAAGGCGGAAGATGCATAACAAATATTGGTGTCTTTATCGTTATCCCAATAATATAAAATCTCTGCATGCTTTTTGTTAGATAGAGATTTTGGTTACTAGTCAGTGTAATCTCGAGAAAGAAATAAATAGTCAACGTGTGATATAAATACATGTACATTGTATCTCGCCCCTTCTACAACATTTTGATGAGGTTCCGACTGAAGTTTGGATCGGGCTGCACGACAAGCAGAGCGAGACCGAGTTCATGTGGAGCGATGGGTCAGCCGTAGACCATACATACTGGGCGCCTAGAGAGCCAGAGTCTGGGTCCAGGGGAGCCTCTTCGGACTGCGTTGTCTTCAGAGCGGACGATGAGTTTACATGGCGCGATGCTGGTTGCACCTGGAGAGCTCCCAGTGCCTTCATCTGTAAGCTGCCCAAGTGGTAGAGGCAGAGGCGTATTGCCAGAACATATCGGGGGATGGAGTGGGTGGGGGTGGGTGGTCGGGTGGGGGGGGGGGGGGGGGGGGTTAGGTGGCGGCAGTGGAGGGCACGGACCCCCAATAAAAACAATGCAAACGATAAAGGGGAAATCAATCAGTCAGACAGCCACTGGGTAGACAAATAATCATTACACTAAACAATCTTACTGTTTCTGTTTGCAACATTCAGAGATTGATTGTATTTTATTGGAAATAAATTAATGGAAATAATTTGTTTTTGGCATAATTTTTAGCAAACATAAATACAAAATTTCATAAATAATAAATGTTATAATCATTAAAGGGACCCAGTAACATTGTCCAAATCCTCAAAATATAATTTTAATTCTAGTGGTTCCCTTATACCTTGTTGTATTCGTATTAACAATAAAATCATGGGACAGGTTTCGGTTTTTCAAATTTCCCTTTCGTTACAAAGATATGTATGATTGAAGTATTCAGATAATAAAAAAACTCCGGGCGAGTTTTTCTTCCGTGTACAAAGTGAGTGCAGTGAGTTATTGAATATCACTTTGCATTTTCGCTCATTACTTGGCCATACAATGTCCATTTGACTTGAAATTTTCACACAATACCCTGTGTACATATGAGATAACAACAATATACATTGCATCAACCATTCATCACTTTTTGCACATTTCAACAAAGTTACTAGATCCCTTTAATCAATTAACTTCAAATTACTCATTAATCAATGAATAGGTCAATATATTCAACACTGTATTTCATACATATTTCATATAATCAATTGCACTTAATGTTTTTGATGTATAATCACATCGTTCGGTGTTCCTATACAATCGTTATCATTATAATAATAACTTGCAAATCATATTTGACAAGGAAGTAAAATTTACCAATCGTAATCAAATACAATAAATATACTAACATTAAGGAGGAGGATGTCTGTTGCAGTAATGTAATCAGAATACTATACAAGATGGGTGTAATGAGTATCAAATATGGGGGGGGGGGGGATACTGAATTAATGATTATGCAACAGGGGTGTAATTAATGATACAAAACGAAGGCTTATTACAATCTACGTTATACACATTTCACCATTTGTATACTCCTTAAGTTCAATTGAGAGAAGACCTTTGTCGCGTGTGTCTTTTTTTGATACATATAACTCCAACAATACCAACGATACAAAGTCCCATTTGAAGTTGTAGATAACCCATGGGGATGTTTCACAAAGATCCTAAGCTGAACTTATAAATATGATGGTAAGCTAATTGTAGCCTTAGAATAAAATAAGTTTAAACAAAAAAAATTCAAGAATTTGTTGTCTTTTCATAGATTTTACATTAATATAAAAACATTGAATATCCGTGCTAATAGAAAATATTAATGATTTGAATCAACATTGTATGCTTTAAAAGAACGTTTACAAAACAGTCAAAGAAACCAACGGCTTTCCATAATTTTTAAGTCCAATGTTATTCAGTTAAACTTTGGATCTTTGTGAAACACCCCATGACTAGTAGATGTTTAAAACAATATCAATAAGAGCCACCTTCGTGACAAAAACAAAATAAAACACCACCCTCTTCTAACCGATTTATAACTAGTGGTCATGCACTGTACTATCCAGATCCAGATTCAGACATTAAAGGGATCTACTAACTTTGTTGTCATGTGCAAAGAGTGATGAATGGTTAAAGCCATGTATATTGTTGTTATTTGATATGTCAACTGGGTATTGTGTGAACAATTTAAGTTAGATTATGGACGTTATATAGCCGAGTAATGAGTAGAAATGGAAAGTGATATTCATTTACTCATTGCACTTACTTTGTACACAATTAAGACTATCCAGTGAATAGCTTTACATCTGAACATGTCAATCGTAAATGACAATGTTACTAGCTCAATTTAAAGGGATCGGGTAATTCTAGAACTTACAAAGGATTTTAAGTTGAAATTTGAAGTTTGAAGTTTATCAATAACAAAACAATGTATGTAGCCTTTGTACATCATACAATAAAGTATGCAAGACATCTTTTGAAATACGAACTGATTTTCAAAACAATGTATTACTGTTTACTTTATGCTTACATACACAAAAATGAATGTATACGAAAGTTAAATTGCTGGTTAAAAGAGAACCAAATGTTAGCTAAAGTGCTAGTTGAGATGGGTTCTCTTAATTCTCTATAGCTAGTATATTATATATACAATCTACAGTGTGTATGTTTATTACTAAGGAAGCATTATAATAGTTCTTAAAAATAACATTGTATACATTCTAATTACTAAATACAACTAAAATAAAATACAATCTATAGGTTTCTCAAATAAATTGTGAGGGTCTTACGAAATGAATATTTTGCTTTGTTCTTTAATCTTCTGAGATAAGCTATTCCAAAGATTTGGTCCGACAAGATAAGGTATACATGTATCCGTATGTAGTCTGATATGTACACCAAGTAATGTGATAAAGTTTAATTTTTTATTAATTTAAAGCGCCGGTAGCGCCTACACGACCCACGGCGTTATTCACGATGTGCAAGTACATTTTGGAAGAACAAGAACCATCTTAAACGAATCAGAACGTCCAGATCCATTTATTTGCAAATTCCAGATTGTTGCGATTCGCTATAAAATAGTCAGTATGGGACTCGGGCTTCAGTGTACCTCTTTGGAAAAGGTACACTTAATGGACCTATTCCAAAGATGTAGATGAGCTGGCTAAAATATAACTCCAAATACACATTTCCAAAGAAGGAGTGCAATTATGGAAAACACATTTAATCGCAATTTATTTATATAAAATTAATGTAAAATGAAATGAAAAATATTTTGATAACGATGATGATGAATGATGATGATGATGATGATGATGATGATGATGATGATGATGATGATAATAACAGTGATAACGATGGAGATGATGATAATGATGATGATGATGATGATGATGATAATAATAACAGTGATAACGATGGAGATGATGATAATGATGATGATGATGATGATGATGATGATAATGATGATGATGATGATGATGATATTAATGAGGTTGATGATGATAATGTTGATGATGAGGGTGATGACGTTGATGATGATGATGATGATGAGGTTGATGACGACGACGACGATGATAATGATGATGATGATGATGATTATGACTATCCTCAGTAATTGTATGGCTCAGTACAACTGTTTCCAACATTCAAAGTGTAGCACACTCCAGCAAAAGCGGGATCGCTCCTAGTCCCGCTGAAGCGGGATAATGAACAAATCATGATCCGCGTTGCAGTTCACTGCACACAGCCTCGTTGTACAAACTGAACGGAGATCGCCTTCCGTTCTTGACATAACTGTCTTAAAAATACATGCCATAAACTCCACACGGTAGGTTATTAAAAAAAATAGATATGTTCATCATAATAAATGGACAAATGCACCAACCTAAACACAGAACAATCTACTGTGTGGGATTTTGTACTATCTACATGCATATATAATGAGGCTATCACCATTTAAAAAATAGTTTACATCAAGTCGCTTCAAGCTGTTAATAATAATAATAATTTCAGTCGCAATACTAAATTGCGATTAATCGCCCAATATGCACGTTATGTCTGTATTACAACGCACATGGTAGCTGATGATGTGACGTAGCATGTACGTAAATACTTTGTTGTATGATCAACGGCCGTGTAAATTAGTTTCTAAATATCCACGGTCTCAAACAAGAATAGAGCTGACGGCGTGCTCCGTGATGTTCGCACAGCACCATGCGACTAATCCCGGAAAATCGAGACTCTGAGCGATTCCTCTTTTGTGGGAGTGTACTACACTGTCTGTCATGCGAATAACAAGATGGAACGAGTTCAAGAGGCGTTGAGTTTCTGAACATGGAGAAGGCACGAACTTCATACAGTCGGAGTCGTGTTCATCATATGGGTCTTGGAGAAGAATTCTAGGAGACTGTTTCACAAATATCCCAGATCGAACTTAACACTATGTTGGAATTAACAATATGGAAAGCCACTTGTATCCTTAAATTAAAACATATCCGAAGCCAAAAAGAAAAGCAAGTATTAGAAAATTCCAACACAAATATATATATATCCATTATTTCAAGGCTGAATTGATTTTTATCAAACTGGAAGACTTTTTTAAACAACTGCATCAACAATTTTACAAACAAACTAACGGCTTTCCATAATAGTTAGTTTCAACTTCGAGATGAATTCTACTTGAATCTTTGTGAAACTCCCCGTGATGGGCGCAGCTAGGCCAGGATGACGATGGTGTTTTTCTACCAAGGAAGCAATTATATTGGGCCTGATCTGATCGTCATGTTTTATGTTACTTAGTGAAATGCTCATAACGGTGAAAATAATGGAATAATATACATTTAAGAGACATGAGGGCGAAATGCTCCAGATTAATATTGATTCGTATTGCCGTTACATGCCCTGACATTCATTTCATATTCCCTGTAGAATTGATGTTCTGCACTTGATGATATCGTATGTTACTTAGTTACTTGATTGATATAACGACACATATTATAGGCATACCTAGGCCCCGTTGCAGAAAGAGATACAATCGATTGTAAGTTGCAATTGATCGTAAGTCACATCACGTGTTCTAGATGCGCAAATCTGATTGGTTGAAACGCGTAAATTTTCTCACTTACGATCAATCGTAACTTACAATCGATTGTATCTCTTTCTGCAACGGGGCCCTAGGCGAATAAGTATTTCTTTAATGATAATGATTCCCCAAACTTATAGTTTATTGATTCTTTTCCTTAAAGGTTCCCTGAAATCCAAATGCAAGTTGCCTTCAACTAGTATGTATTAGTGTATGCATAAACTATTTGTTAACTATTTAAACAACATATGTTGTGTATATTTTTAAACATTTTAGCAATTATTTTCTTCAGAAAGGTGATGATTGTGACGTAACATTTCAAATCCTATGTGACCCTTTGCTACCCGAATCCAATTAGGAGAGCTTGAAATGGTTTGCTATGAAGGATGTTTTGTTTCCTGTCGGGGTTTAAAGAGTTTATCATAGATACGCATCATACACATTTGATTACACTGGCATTGTTAACGATAATGGTATTGACATTGCCTTCTGTACCAATGTCATCGCTTGATCTTCATTATTAAAGGAATACTAACAATACCTTGTGTCATTGTACACGTTACTCGTATGTTAGGAGTGGTTTTCTATCCATGCTCAATTAAAGGGATCTAGTAACCTCGTCCAAATGCTCAAAACCTACGTGGAACTCTAGCAGTTCTAAAGAAGCATGGGATAGATTTATTATTTTCGAATTTAACTTTTGTTACCAAGATATTTACGATTGAAGTGTTCTGATTTTATTGGATAGTCATAACCGTGTACAAAGTCATTGCAATGAATAGTGAATATCACTTTGCATTTTCGCTCATTACTCGACCATATAACATCCATTTATCGTGAATTTTTACACATCACCCAGTGGACATATCAGATCACAACAAAACGCATTGTATCAAGTATTCATCACTTTTTGCACATGTCAACAAAGTTACTAGATCCCTTTAAGAGGCCCGACGTATTTGATTTCAACTTTCATACACAGAGCTTTTACACCATTATCTAGTTAAACATGTTAAAGTTGCGTTGATAATGACTTTCTCCTAAGTATTGAAGCGGCCTGACACAGATTCGCTCAATCCATGCATTAATTGAGCAAATACAATATCGCCGTCAATAATAGAAGAACATTACATTGCGTCCACACCACGCCTCGATGACTGAGGCCTGATTGCAGCCTGTCCATCACTCAAATTCGACCTAACCGTGCATCATCTGGCCACCTAAACACAATATTACAATTGCACGTATAGTTCACCTAGTATGGTGATTTTCACAAGTATAGTAGGGCTTCCTTGACGTGATGGATATTTGAGGATCTTTGCATGGCTCATTGATAAATTATTATTTACAAAATCAAATATAGGACAAGTTAGGGGTTGAAATGATTTATAAGTGTGAAATCTAAAATCATGATTTCAATTATCAAACTAGTGAATTTCGCTAATTTCGCTAATTGTTTACATTGTAAAACAGCATTATAGTATATAATAAGTGCTATGAGGGGCATATTGAAATTATAGGCCCGACATGCCCGAGGAGATCTCAAATTCATGACATGAACCTAGGCGCTTGCCCTTGAACCCCTGTCATCTTGTAGGGTTTATTTCTTCCATAATTAGGAATACAAATTTGATTTTCCTCAGAATAGTAATAAATTAAAGGATGATTGGTTACTTTGTTGTTCCTTGCCTTAAGTGCATATCGTACCATGATGTACAGTAAACATGTTAGAGTAAATATTTGGGGATAATTTCAACGAACTACGAACCTAAATCAATGAGTGGACAAAAAGTTAAAATAATTGCTAATTGCTCGGCCTCATGACATTGAAGTTCCACATATCACTCGATATAGATATAGCGTATATCCGGTTTATCAATAGACTATAGAGTGATATGTGGGTCTCATTGTAGGTTCGTAATAATTCGTTGGAATTTAGGGATCGAGTTATCATTGTCGTCGTGCTGTCTGCCGTTCTATCACAATCATAAAGAGGCTTTTAGTAAATCGTATTAATCTTATAATTGACCTTCTCTGGACAAAGGGTGAAAATTCTGACTTTTCATTTCAACTCTTAATTGACAATTTCCTGTCCGACTCCCATTAGGGGACCGTGAAAATGTTTGCTATGATGGATTTAACCGGTCAGTGATTATTCTCACATCACATAATGGGGCATCTTTTGTGTAATCGCTATTGTCATGTGGTTTTCCTTCATTGACCTTCCTACTTTGGTGTGAGCGTATTAAAATGGGCGTGGGAGTGGACACGTGTTGCAGGAGATGTGAGTAGAGGCCATGATCATACCGTTTGCGCATGATAGGGTACATGGTTTGCGTTTATATACAAGTTACCAGTTGCGTTATTACGGCAGATCTCTGGCTTTGTGACATCTCTAGTAGATATCTCGCGATTCTCCTGAGTACGGCTCATGAGAAAAGAACATTGTGAAACGACAAGTTTCGTAGGTTTTCGCTCAAAATATACGTATTGATTCGGTTTTACATCGCTGACCCAAAATGGAAAAAGTAGTCATGTTTTGCATATTAACCGTTGTGTCCAATTGTGGTAAGTACCAATTAAAAGCAATTTTTAGAACAATTGTTGAAGAGATTAGTACATAAAGGAGCTAAATCCACTTTCCGTACAAATCGAGTTAACAATATCAGTACAATAATAGGCTACGTAGCTATCTAGAAATTCAAAGTTTAGGACAAATTCTACAATCAAAATCAGAAATCTACTTTTCTTAAAAGATGACAAAGTGGACTTATCGCTTTTTTGAATTATGCTCTTCAAAAGCACTGTTCACAATGACATCGACTTTAAGCGCTCATTAAAGATATTGCACACATGAAACAGTGTATAAATTTGATGATAATCAATTTATTAAAAACCTACTACATGTTATTTACCTTGTATTGAGCTACAATGTTGTAATTTTGTCTGGCCCACTCTACTGAAAACGTATCAAATCAACATGCTACCTATTTACATATCAATATTTCTTTAAATCTGATTTAACAGTACGCAATGTATACGAGTATTTTAATTTGGGAACATATATTGTCAATCTCGACTGAAATAGGTTCAAGATTCTCGGAATTTGCATATGTCGTTCTTATTATCCTCTCGCATAAATTACCTAGAAATGAAAACCAAAATATCGCTAAAATATAAATTATTAAATCATACTTTTACATGCATGTATTGTCATTTTCATATGTGTATACTGTACGTTTTATTAGACCGTTTTGGATAACAATTCATTTTTTTAACAGAGATGTACGACTTATATTTATTTGTCTGATTGTGAGTATTTTTTTAACTTCATTAATAACAGTGAACTGTTGTTCTAATTGAACTTAAATCGATGCTGGAAATGGCATATACATGACTAATCAAAATAATATGCATTCTTATCGCTTTCTTAATTTTCTTACCATAAAATTATGTCAATAAAAAAGAGCACGCACATTATATTACGTTAGAATCACCACGATTGTAGGAAAATTGGACTAAAATCAGTATCAAAACTAGTTTTTAAATTTGGTTAAATATTGTTCTCGTTTAAAAACATCCATAACAATTAAAATGGAGAAGCATGCAATGTACTTGTTGGTCTAATTTGTAACTATATTGCGCGGAGCAATCATAGGTATTTTTAATAAGGTAACAATAAATATCTATGATACATGTTCAAGTGTGCGGTTGATAGTATAAAAAATACCATGCCTTGAGACGCTCAAGTTAAATGTATGGGCTCTAATTTTACTTCAACAGTATTATGCTATTGAAGAAAATGTCATTTATTCAAAGCAATTGATAAGAATAATGATCAGTTATGGAAAAAATATACAAAAATGAGAAATAGTGTTACATCCATCATTAGAAAAGAAAAGAAGAATTATTATAAGAAAAAATTGTCTGAATGTTCAAATCAAAAAATCAAACATGGAAAGTTCTTAAATCATTTCTTCCAAATAGTAATAACGTAAGGTTGACTACTCCAAGCACTGATGATTCTTACTTTCAAGCATGTACATTCAATGATCATTTTGCAAGTGTTGCAAGTAAATTATTGAATAATCAGAGTGATACAATATGCCTTCCTATGTTTGAAATGATTGAAATACGAAAATTAAAGAATAAAAAGTCAGTTGGAATTGATGGGATATTTATACACATGCTCAAAACTTGTGCTGATATTGTGCTTAAATCTATAACGCATTTGATAAATAAATCAATCGTGCATGACAAAGCTTACCTAGAGCATGGGAAATCGCAAAGGTGATACCAATTCATAAAAAGGGTGACAAATCGAATTTGGATAACTACGGACCAATTTCGTTATTCCCATGCATTACTAAAGTTCTCGAACGAGTTATACAATTACAATTGTTACATCACCTTCAGACATATAATATTCTTGTACCTGTGCAGTCTGTGTTTCGAGCAAAGCATTCTACTGGAACTGCTTTGGTTAAAGTAACAGATGAATGGTTAATGGCAATGGACAAAGGTGTGTATACGGGAACAATTTTTGTAGATTTGCGTAAAGCTTTTGATATGGTTGATCATGCATTGCTCCTTAAGAAATTATCGAGTATTGGTGTAACAGGCACAGCCTTAAATTGGTTCGAGAGTTACTTATTAGAGAGAAGAATAGTAACTGTAGTAAATGATGCTACCTCTAATGAAAGAAGTTTATCTCATGGTGTGCCACAGGGCTCAATTTTAGGTCCTTTATTGTTTACCATATTCATTAATGATCTACCTGATATATTCAAGCGATCTTCAGTTCACCTCTATGCTGACGATACTGTTATATATTTCTCCCATGGAGATGCTAAAGAGGTTCAGTCTGTTCTTAATAGTTAAATGCTAAAGTTAGATGATTGGATGGGTACAAATAATTTGTTTATAAATTACACCAAAACTGTTTGTATGCTTTTTGGAACAAGATATATGTTATCAAAGTGTAATGACATTGATATAAAAATCAGAGATAAGTGCATTGAACAAGTAAAAAGCACACAATATCTTGGAATTCACATCGATAGAGAGTTGAAGTGGGATATGCATATTGAAAGTATGTGTCAGAATATTGGTAAACTTGTAAGCTTTCTTGGTAGATTACGTTATACTATTAATGAATCTAACCTGAATGTCATTTATAAATCTGTTATACTTCCTCATTTTGATTATTGAGACTTGGTTTGGCAATCTGCTTCAAAATCTTCTGTTTTGTTATTGCAAAAGTTGCAAAATAGAGCGGGTCGAATCATAATGAGAATTAATCCGTATTCTCATATATCTACACAACATGTTCATGATACTCTGGCATAGGATTTTCTCAGACAAACGTTATAAGAAACACTTGTACATAATGATGTATATAGTGTTACATAATTTAACTCCTAATTACATGCTCGATAATATTTCATTTAAAGTACCAATTATGAATTACGTTCGAGTCAAGTTATGAATTTGCCGAAACCTAAGTCAAACTATTGTCAAAGAACGTTATTCTACAGAGGAATTTCAGTGTATAACCAACTACCAATTGCAATTCGTAATGCTATGAGCTTGAGATCGTTTCAAACATTTTTAGATGAATATATTCCATAATATTTTTTATATTTGCAGTTCCCTTTTTTTTTTTTTTTTTTTTTTTTACTCTTTCTCTCTCTCCTTTCTTAACTCTCATTTAATTGTTCAAATGGCGTTAGTATTATTTGTTCTTAATTGGAAGTGTTTATATAATATTTGTCACCAATTTTAATTTAGTGTACATAATATGTAATAATTTATGAAATTATAATTTCTCTATGTTGCTTTCTCCCCTCTCTCGACTTTAAGCATTATCTAGTTTCGGTTTTCGATATCGTAAGAATTTATTACATATATTGATGAATTGACTGATATAGATTATATATACATATATTTATCAATGGTGGTGATGATGATGATGATAATAATAATCATAAATGGTAATGATGATGATGATGATGATGATGACAACAATGGCAATGAAGGTGATGGCAATGACGATGGAAATGTTGACAATGGCTGTTATGATGAAAGTGATAACGGCGGTAACTAGTACTGATGTTGATAAACGCGATGATTGTGAGAAAAGTAACAACAGAAGACAACTAAAGAGGAGAAAGGGGGTGTAATATTTGTTTTCATTATAAGTCTATTCGCGTATTACGATGCCCACATCGATGCGTTCATGATTTCTACCATTATCTATTTTTGTACAGGATGCCAAAACTCAAATATTCTCTGGCTCTTCGTGGTTGGTCATGGTAAGATTTCTTGAAACGAAGGTCTCTATACTATATAATCTGAATTCCCATTACAGCCTTGTGAACACAACATGAATATTCTCGAATGTTTTTAGGATAAGGGTTAGGATATATGAATATGGAATAATTAATCCATAAACAATAGGTTATACGCAGAATCTATCAAATAACTAATTATGGTATCAATCGGACTTACGCAAATGCTATCTTAAAGGGATCTAGAATCTTTGTTGACAAGTGCAAAAAGTGATGAGTGGTTAATACAAATGTGTATTGGTGTGATTTGATATGTCCACAAATTAATGTGTGAACATTTCACGTTAAAGGGATAGTTGAGTTCTGATAAAGAGCGCACAGTTTTGGTCAAACTGACTTTGAGTAACCAAAACCTGTACCATAACATTACAAACTAATGCATGCTCGAAAGGAATACACAACTACAAATGACTAATCAGAAAGCCTGTTATCATTCAAAAAGAGCCATTAAAATTCAAGAGGACGCTCTCTAAACACTCATCAGTTTCAACCATTTTAAATGACATATTGTGCATGTGATGTTTTGTTGAAATAGTGATTAGATAGAGAAACAATCAACAACTATTCGTTTGTACATTTAAAAAAGGAAGCATTTAAACAAAAATGTAACTTGGTTAAGAAGTCATGTGACCGTTTGTCATTGCATGTCAGCCCGAAAAACACTAATTTTCGTGATTTGGGTACAAAACATTTCCTCAACAACCAAAAATATGAGTAATTTGGGCATATTTTGTTTTATTATGTTTATCTTGGGGGTCAAACTATTGAATTACATTTCGAAATGAAATGAAACAATAAACAATACAATACACAAGTTTAAACAACCAAGAAATACATAAGAAATTATCAGGAATAACCTGGTTATTCCAATTTTTGTTGTTGTATTATTATATCAAATGATCTAAAGTATAATTGTAGTGAACACTAATGTTTAATTGTAAAGAATATAATATGAGTGATGGGTAAAAATATGAATTGCATTACCTTTTTGCATATATTACCATACATTTGCTAATTAGTAAATTTTTCCAAAGAAAAAAAGAAATTACCTTAGTATTCAAAACACTTCACTTGACATGCGTGCACATTTTTGCCGGTATCGGCCGTTTCACGGCCGAGATGTTAGGGGGGGGGGGGGGGGGGATAATCCCCCGAGCCCCTGTCGGTAGAAATACCTCAAATAGCCCGGCCATTTTAGGGTTACGGCTTAGGAATAAGGTCAGGGCTGAGAGTTTGTCTCTCTGTAAGGGTTGTATAAATAGAACATTTATTGGTTCAAAAATACAAAAATAACAGCTAATTTTACCGAAACGCTATTATGTTTGTGCCCCAAATACCGTGACGACTTTAACACTTTATTTAACTCATTTAGGCTTGGATAGATGAAAGGATGATATGGGATCCCAGTGAATATTCTGGTATCGAGTATGTGAATCTGAAAGCAGATCAAATATGGGCGCCTCCAATATACCTCGTTAACACGTAAGTATATAGTATACAGTTGTTAACTTTTTCAGTAATTGCCCCTATACTTTGGAACAAGTTACCAGCACATATTCAAAATACCTATACCCTTGACCAGTTTAAGACCTTGCTGAAAACGCACCTTTTTAATTTATGATCGCTATTGTACACGGGCTCACTTGTGAGTCGGTCAAAGAGGTGCACACCATTATATTCCTTGTATGTTTGATTTTACGTTTGATCTCATTTTTATTATTATGCATGATTTAATGAATAAAGAATAGATTTATAATGTGTGTGTTTAGTATAAGCTCTGGCTGTAAATTGTAGACCGACAATGGTGCGCTTATAAACAACCGTATTAAGCGCCTAATAAATGTTGTGTATTATTATTATTATTATTAACTGGTGGTGGAGGGAATAGCACGGAATGTTCCACTCCGAGGGATTTTAAATGCTATTGAGGGAAAATTATAAGTCCCGAGACGTAGTCGAGGGACTTATTTTCTTTGCGAAATAGCATTTAAAATCCCGAGGGAACATTCCATGATTTTCCTGACAACAAAGTTAACAACTGTTTTATCATCTGACTAAATCCGGGGGCTAAAATATACACATTCATGCATATGCATTGCAACTGAAATCAGTCAAAACAACATACCTTTGGTTCTCATTGTGACGTCATATTACAATCTTGTTTGCAGCTCGCGCCATGCGGTGAACAGTGCATCTGGCCAGGTGACAGTTAAAACTGACATGGAAATCACGTGACTGCGTTTAGCCAATCAATGACGCGTATTTTACTCTAAAGTCAGATGATCAAGTGAAATGATACATTCTCAAACTTTAAATCAGACGTACACAATTATATGAAGAATAAAGGAATGGTCACATATAATGACCTGGTGTAAAGAAAATAAACTTACTATTAATACTACGAAAACTAAGTACATCATATTTAAAAGTAGGTGCAGGAAAATTGATGTTCTTGGTAATATTGTAATGAACAATGAAACAATTGAAAAGGTTCCTTATACTTCATTTGTTGGAGTCAATATTGATGAAAATGTAACATGGAAGAAACAAGTTGATTTTGTTTGTGTCTCCTTGAGAAAGAACATAGGTGTATTATATAGAATACGAAATTTTGTGCCTAAAATAATTTTAAAATTGTACTTTACACTTGTTGAACCACACATACATATGGCCTAGAAGTCTGGGGTGGAACTTATCCGTCGTATTTAATTAACATATATTTGCTTCAAAAGAGAGCAATATGTTTCAAGAGTCCAAGGGAGCACACAGCTCCATTATTTATGGAATTATCTGTCCTTAATATTTTTTTATTTATATAGATATGTCATAGGAACAGTGATGTTTGATTTGATAAACGATAAATTCTCACAAAGCTTAGTTACTTATTGTACTCGCATTGATCATTGTTATGATACTAGAAGTAAAAATTACGATAAATTCAAAATAGACCCAATAAAATTAAAATTAGCAAAACAATCCATTTCATATATCGGACCAAAAATATGGAATGAACTTCCAAATAATTTAAAAAGTAAAATGTCAAGACACACATTTCGTAAATTGTTGAAAGGTTATTTGTTACATTCGAAATGATTCTTTTCCATTTGTATATATATGTTCGGCATTCTTGATTCTGTATTTTGTATGAGCACGTACATTATGTTTATATGACAACTGCGTTGTCTATTGTGCTTTTAATTCCAATACTTATTTAATGCATATTTTTATAAGGCCTAGACCAACTAGCATTTTGTGCTATAACTAGTTCTTTTTTTACCAAGAAGATTTAATTTTGTGGAATCTTTGTATTTTATTGTAAATGTTTTCAATTGGTAAATAAATTGCAGTTTCATATACGCTAGTGGACGTAGAGACCCGTATGGTAGATAACCATGGGTCAGACGTTAAACTAGATTAAACTACGTTAAACTATGTTAAAGGGGCCCTGCAAACCAAATGCATGTTGACTTCTGTATATCGGTATTAGTGTACACATTCAATATTTGTAAACCATTTGACCCAAACATATTTTGTTTATTTAAAAACAATTTAGTAATTATTTTTCTCCATATTGTGAAGCCCCCACTTCTGAAAACCTCTCCAGAGTAGAAGTGTTTTGTTGACCTGTTGTGACATCATCAGCCATTCACTACTCAGTTACAAAGAAGTTACCTTCACCCAAGCTGAGTGCCTAATCACAATAGCATCACACGGTTGAATAGAATACCAACTCATGCACCTTCAATTTCAATAGCTGTTGCTATGTCAGAAGAAAAGCACTGTCTAAGCTATTGCATAGAGGTATGCAGGGCATGCTTTTGTGTGGATGTTCTTTTTGTACTTTCATCTTTTGTTAATCTCATGGTAGCTGACCAGTGATTGACAGATGATGTCACAACAGGTCAACAATAGAATTTACCCTGGAGGGTTTTTTAGGAGGTGGGGCTTAGCAACATGAAGAAAAATAAATGATAAAATGTTTAAAAACATACAATACATATTTAGGTCAAACCGTTTACAAATATTGAATGTGTACAATAATACAGATGAACAGAAATCAACATGCGTTTGGTTTGCAGGGCCCCTTTAAGGTACTGCAGAAATTGCGTGAAGAGCCACAGAAGGGTACGGATAAGTACGATAAAGTTTACGCGTTCCCAAGCAAGGAAAATTGTGGTGGAGGGGGGAGGGGGGGGGGGGGGGGGGAGGGGGGGGGGGGGGTCAAACTAACCTTCGGCCTACTACGGTTTTTAAAAACTAAATGACAGTATTGGGATACGCCCCACACACAGCAAAATTAAATGTACGCTCTTATTGCAAAATATGTGAACAAAATATATTTTGCTAATTTGGGATTCAAATTTGGCCAGGAAACCGCCTACTAAAATATCGTCAGCACATACACATGCATAGCACACGCAAACACGCCGCTCGTTGCAGAACGGCTAGCAGATCGGCTATCTGCAAGATTCGCAGCGGGATAAGTTCCGGCCGGCCATACGGGCTGTGCGCCGTTAAATCTGATCGGCGGCAGATGGAATTCCCTTTATATTGTATCGCATTTGACGATGTTATGGTTCATAATTTACCACATAAACCCTCTTTTAAACTGCTTCAACCATGTTGATCAATTCGTTAGGCCACAGGGTGGATTTCCCATTACTTTAATTTTGCCATAATGCGCAACAATGAGGTATTATAAGTTTAGTTTTATTCTCTTAGTCCAGAACGAAATGTTACATTTAATTTCTTCTCCAGTGCTGTTGGCAAACCGTTCACACCATTCGAACCGGATATTACGCAAGGCTTTATTCGGTATGACGGCAGAATACACATGGAATCGGCGCTACTTCATCAGACAAAATGCAGCCTCAACCTACACAAATTCCCCTTCGATGAACAGACATGCTGGTTAGTTACTACGTCTACGTTACAGATACTGTTTATACACACAGCGTTCTCTTACTTATGCGCTTTGCATGCTCACATACATTCAAAGCAATGTGCATATTAACTACAGTCAAACCTGCTAATGCGACCACCTGTCTATAGAGACCACCTGCTCATAACGACCGCTCTCCGGTCCTCCCCTGAAAAATCATGTGTTAAGCGACCTGCGTAATTAATATTTGTTTTTGTCATTCAGATGCTCATGAACAATAGTTTGCTTTCTCGATTTATATGCCGTTTAGTATCCTTTAACATGCTTAACGCATTTTAATCATACCTTATTTTCGTGATTGTTTTCTTATCTCGTATTTTTGTTCCAATCATATATATATACATGTATGTTTAAATTGTACTATTTAAATTTGTATTTGCTTGTTATGATGCACTTGTATTTAGGTACTTGTTAACGATTTTGCTTGTCATTTCCCTCAGCTTAGAGATCGCCACACAGAACGCGCCAGATCACATACTAACCTTCGAGAATATCAGTACAGATCTGCCCTTTTCCAAAGTGGGATCAGAGTGGGATTTGCTCAACGCGACATACCATTTTACCAGCTACCCTAACTATCCGTATACGAACGTAACATACAAATCTCTGTATTTCTGCTTTGGTCTCCGACGACTTCCGAAGTTCTATATTGAGAGTCTGGTTGCCCCAATTGCGCTAGTCAGCTGGCTTTCGCTGGTCGTCTTTTTCGTCCCGCCCAAGAGCGGGGAACGTTTGTCAGCAGCCATTTCGCTGGTCCTCGGACTGACCGTGTTCCAGATTGTTGTGACGGACAGCGTTCCGCAAATCTCACGCGGTAAGATAATCATGTTAATCTTTTGAAGATAATTATAAAAAAACATGTTTACATCAGTTAACGGTTATCTAGTGGTAATTAATCTGCAGCTTTAAAAGCATAATGAATTCAGGAAAATATGTTGTATAGGTAAAGTATAATCTACCATTGGATCAGAAGTTCAAAATATTCAATTTTAATAAATGTACCTAACTCTACAAATTCACAGTTATAATTTCAAGACCTATATACATTTAGCAATCTACTCATATAATGTGTCAACATAGTCGTTCTATACAATAATATGATATATTCGAGTACAAAACTACCCTTATTATACAATTTAACCAATTAACATGACACTACACTTAACGTCAATGAATTAAAAGTCACGAAGCTCTACCATTGTCTACGCCTAGCCGGTATTATGTTAGACAATATTTAAGTGAGGTGACTGTATTTCTATGCGTACAAATAATCATTAGGACGCTCTTTAGCAAAGTGACAAGAACATTTCACTGTGGTGAGGAAGATCTAACTTTTGAGTCTCACTGAGGCTTTTCCATCAATTTTCACCCAAACAGGGACAAACATAAATAGATATCAAACAGCAAAAGGAAAGGCGTGTGCTCTGTGTTTTGCACGTAATGTGCTATTAGTATATCCCCTAATGTAGTACAAATAAATGTTGTGAAATTTTTTGCTATAATCTTGGAAACAGTTTTTAATTTGGTCTACATACATTACTGATGAGAAAAAGTGATGTTTCCATTTTTTATTTTTGGTCCCAGGGTGCATTTTGGCGATTTTAAAGATAATTAGCTAATTTGCATATTTGTGAAATAAGGTCAGGGGTCATTTTTTATCTAGGAATAGTGCAATATTGATAAAAACTGGTATGCTATGGTATTTTGGGGCAAGGATTCCATTTCCGGTGCTCGTTTGTAAGTGCTGTATGGGAAACGCTCTGAAATCCAAGATGGCTTCCCCTTATTTGCATATTTATGAATATTATTGATTTTCAGTGGCTACAGCCCCTAATAAGCAATAATTCTGGATTATTATATGTCAGTTATGTTCTAAGTATGTATTTAAGATATCAAAGATGAGTTGCCATCGTGGCAACCTCTAGCAATGCATATTTTTGCATAATTATGTATTTTACCTAATTTGCATATTCCCCCAAATAGAGTATATTGGGATCCCGACAAGTAAAAAAGATAAGTAATACCAATTTTCCAAGGTTTTGGGGGGCAGCAGATCCATTTTTGATACTTATTTACCTGTATCACCATGGCATCCATCTCAAATCCAAGATGGCTGCTCCCTAAATTACGCATGTTATGATACACGTCTATATTATTTCGGTTATATTAGATTGATATTATAATGTTTTGACTTTTAATTATTGGAACGAGCAACTAGAATACTTGAATCACAATGTAGTTGTTTGCTTTCAGTAAACAAATCATATTTTGATAAATTAAATGCCATTAAAGTAGCAAATAGCAATATTTACTTTAAAATGACAAAGGCGGCCATCTTGGATTTATGTTGGTTGCCGAGGTGATTCAGGTAAATAAGTATCATAAATGGATTTGTTGCCCCCTAAAACCTTGGAAAAGTGGTATTACTTGTCTTTTTTACTTGCCGGGTTCTCAATATACTCGATTTGGGGGAATATGCAAATTAGGCAAAATACATAATTATGCAAATAATATGCATTACTAGAGGTTGCCACGATGGCAACTCATCTTTGATATCTTAAATACATACTTAGAACATAACTGACAAATAATAATCCGGAATTATTGCTTATTAGGGGCTGTAGCCACTGAAAATCAATAATATTCATAAATATGCAAATTAGGGGCAGCCATCTTGGATTTCAGAGTGTTTCCCATACAGCACTTACAAACGAGCACCGGAAATGGAATCCTTGCCCCAAAATACCATGGAATACTAGTTTGTATCAATATTGTACTATTCCTAGATAGAAAATGACCCCTGACCTTATTTCAAAAAAATGAAAATTAGCTCATTATCTTTAAAATCGCCAAAATGCACCCTGGGACCAAAAAAAAAAAATGGAAACATCACTTTTTATCATCAGTAATGTATTTAGACCAAATTAAAAAGTGTTTCCAAGATTATAGCAAAAAAAATTGCTGCATTACATAACCTGATAGACTATATACGGCGTGACCAAAGAAAACGGAACGCCACGCTATGTCGAGGGAAAACATTTCCCCTTCAATTATGTACGATAAGTCTACGTGACTTACGTGTATATTTTGGACGGCCTTGGTTTCGTTTGCCTTGTGGCGTCCATCGCAATGCATACCTCGTTAAAGAGTTGGGTGACATTCGACATCTCCATCGTCACATCTCAAAAACTTGCTCCGTGAGCACCACGCGCGCTCGTCTGTAAATATAATCATTTGAGATGGTTTGTCGCCAATATATCTATATCTTCAGGATGTGCTGCGGGTCACCTCTAGTTTGTGTCTGATGGCGATAGTGGTCTTCCAGTATCGTGACCCAAAGATGGTGTTTGGCCCTGTTGAGAGAATATAACACTTATGACATTGCACTTTATATATCTTAAATTGATGTGAAATATGTATTGGTGTGATCTGATATGTCCACAATGTAATGTGTGTAAATCTCACTGTAATTTTATATTTTTGGCTGAGATATGACTATAAAATGCAAAGTGACATTCACTAACTCATTGTACTTACTTTGTACACGGCATTGAAATTTTCCCTTAGACAATTGTATATATGAACACTTCAATCGTAAATATCTTTTGAACGAAATGGAAATTTGAAAAAAAACGAAACCTGTCCTGTGCTTTTATTATTAATATGAACATGACAATACAGAGTGTCCCAGATAAAACGAAACCGGATATCATGGCATACATTTTTTTGTCATAATGAATCATTTCTTTGATAAGATAATATACATGTATGAAAAGCTCTGTTTCTCTTCTTTCATTTGATGTACAACTTATGGCACATAATTCACGCATGTCTGAATTAGAACACTGAAAATTGGTGTTACCAAAATTCCATTTTCACGCAGAAATTGCACGTTTGGATGAGTTTTTAGAGTAGTAAACGTAACTTATTTTGGAAAAAGGACAAGCACCGCATACAAATTCATATTTTTATCTTTTCCTCATGATTACAAAATAAATGAGTTATGCCAGATAACGATTATAATGAAAACTTGCTTAATTTCAGCCCAAATGAGTAACTTTCCTAATCTAGCATATGCTTCCCATGTTTTCCCTGATCCCCGTGTTTGTGTAAATTCACTCATGCATCAAGTCCATTGTCACTGCTAAGTCAAGAAAGCTGAGCGACTTCTTATTTAAATTATCTACTCATTTGGACAGAAATCAGGCATGTTTTCATTGTACTTGTTCTTTGGCATAGCTCGTTTATTTTTTGTGCATGAGGTGTCATATAAAAGATACGAATATGAATTGTCATGCGGTGTATGTCTTTTTTAAAAATAAGTACGTTTACTACCCTAAAAACTCACCCAAACTTGCAATTTCTGCGTGCAAATGGAATGTTGGTAACACCAATTCCCATTGTTTTAATTCAGTCATGCCTGAATTATGTGCATGCCATAAGTTGTACATCAAATGAAAGGAGAGAAACAGGAATTTGCATTCCTGTATATTTCATCAAAGAAATTATTCATTATGACAGAGAATTTCTGCCATGAAATCCGGTTTCGTTTTTTCTGGGACACTCTGTACATGAGTGAACCACTAGAGTGCCAAGTAAGTTTTGAGGAGTTGGACAATGTCAATTAGTCCCTTTAATGTGCAGTCCAGTGCTTCTCCACGTCGGGTAGGTTTCAATGGGTGGATAATCGCTGTTTGAAAATGTGACATCAAGCGTGTCATTGTTGGCAAAGTATTCTGCGTTTTACAGCGCTACAATGCCATGTTTCACATTAGTTAAAGGGATAGTTGAGTTTTGGTAGAGAGGGCGCTAGACTACTTATTCTTTTTGTGAGGTAATGAAAATCTGAGTGTAAAATTTGAAAGAGCATAATATTTAGATAATAAAATCATCTTTGTTTGATCAAAATCGGTTCAGAAATATCCATAAATATAACAATTTGTAATAAACCTGGGGCCCCAGGTTTATTAGAGAATTTTGAACCAGCCGTTAAAAAGTCAAAAAAATGCTTCCTCTTTTCAAAAAGTTACAAAATAGGTATTTAAATAGTTGTCGGTTATTTCTCTATCTAATCACTATTTCAACAAAGCATCACATGCACAATATTTTATTCAAAATGGTTGAAACCGATGAGTGTTTAGAGAGCGACCTCTTACGTTTTAACGGCTCTTTTTTAATGATAACATTATCTTTACTACGTCATTTGTAATGTTGTGTTCCTTTCTAGTTATAACTATTAGTTTGTAATGTAATGATGCAGGTTTTGGTTACTAAAATTCAGTTTCACCAAATACTCTCCTTACCAGAACTCAACTATCCCTTTAAAGGGATGCCTGTAAAGGGTCTATTAACTCCAAGAAAATTACTTGGAGCTTCCTCGTTTCTCTTCTACCGTGTTGTTTAGTTTATGGTAAGAGAACAAATAAAATAGTTTTTTTTCTTCTTCAAATGCCCCTTTAGCATGTTTAGTATGACGATATCTATCATTCAGCTCAAAAGCGTTAATGAACTGTCATGAACCTCATAAACGTCTGACGCATATTTATTTTTTATTTTTTTAACCAGGAAAGCAGTGTTTTTTTCCAATAAAACTTACACTCATCATTCGGACATATCTTACAATGTTTTTGGTACAGGATTGAAGTCTCAAATGTCATTTTGGGCAATATCTGACTCTTTTACAGGTGCACCTTTAACTTTCAACACATCTTCCATAATTATGAACATGTGCCTTCATGACCAGCCATATTGTATTGTTCACATCAGCGTTGTATGCAAAGGCTAATGTGGTGAAGGATGCATGTTGAGATGAAAATTGATATTTTTACTGGTATATTTCATGGGTTAATTATTTGTGGATAAGTTATGGGCTCGGTTTATCTTGACCTGAACCGGTGGCGTATCCAGCAGTCAGCCATTCGACATCCTGACAAAAAAACATGAGGATTGTTGGGTTTCCGCCCTCCATTTGAACGGAGTTCTAATGGAGTTAAACTACAAAAAGGTGTTTTGCTACAATATTCTCAACAACTAAAGTTGGTGATATTGGTTTCATATTTTGTTCTCAGTAAATGATTCCTGGTCTCCTTTAAATAAAGGATTTAAAAGGATCTAGTAACTTTGTTGACATCTGCAAAACTTGCAAATGGTTGATATACATGTTTATTTATGTGATTTGATATGCCCGCTGGGTGATTTGTGAAAGTCCCCTGGTAAATGAATATCATATGACGAAGTAATGAACGAACATGCAAAGTACTTTGTACACAGTATGATTATCCACTAGATAAGTATAACTCTGAACTATTCGATCACACATATCTTAATGACGGAAGAGAAATTTGAAAAACAGAAATCTGCTCCATTCTTCTATTGGTAATGGGAATACAATGAGTTGTGTGAGAACCGCCAGATATCCAAGTAAGTTTTGAGGATTTTGACAATGTTACTATCTAGAGCCCTGTAAAGTGATCCATGTATTTTGTCTATAACTCTACGAAAATTACTTCGAGTTTTCACATTTCTCTTCTACCGTGTTGTTTAGCTTATGATAAGAGAAGAATAAAATATGGTTAGATTTATCAAATGTCCCTTTAGTATGAAGATATATATAATTTAAAATAATTCAGCTCAAGACCGTCTACAGATGGTCATAACGGTCACGTTCGAATCTACGGCAAAGAACTCAGAATTAGTTGTAAAATCTGACGCAATTTGTTGCTTTTTAAACCAGGAAAGCAGTTTTCCTTTTCAATTAAACTTTCACACATCATTCAAACATATCTGATGATGATCTTAGTATAGAATTGAAGTCTCAAATGTCATTTAATGCAATATCTAACAAGTACATGGGTCCATCATTTCAATATATGCATCGTAGAGCCATACCATGATTAAACGCATTCCATTTATTAATAATTAATCTCTTTCAGGTCCATCGCCCATTATGATGGTGTTCGTGAGGAACTCCTTCATCACTGCAATCGTGGTCGCTATCTGCTCCGCCATCGTTATCAACATCGCCCACCACCACGGCAACATAAACAACAAGGTACGATACAAGTTAATTATGACTAACAGACGTCAACTAAATTACATGACTGTGTAACATACATGTATTGTGACATATCATTAATATTTACAAACATAAATGTGTTAATATTTAGGATTCTTAACAAAATGCTTCAATATCCCGCGAATTTATATCCTAGTTTTCCATTTCCATTGAATCATTTCTTTCCTTCTAATTTTGTTTCCAGATCTTGCAGATGATACTCCACCGCGCCCTAGCCCCTTGCTTATTGGTCAAACGCGACACGGCTCGACATACTCACGACCAAGGAGGAAACAAGGATAGTATAGCACACGATCGTGACATGGCTACCACAACGCAGACATCCCAGCAAATAGATGGTGACAATACAGGAGCCCTAGTTTCGATGTGCGCGGCCTGTATGCAGAATGCATCCCTTGGTATGTATCTTTACACAATGCTACAATACATACAGTTTATATAATTATATGTATTATACAAATGCCTTACTTCCCAGAACAGCTTCCTTGATTCGTTCTAACTACCTGAGCATAACCTCGCTAGTCATAAGGGTCATTATTTATAAAGATCGCTATTCATGAGGGTAATTATGTAAACCATTATATTGTCCATATACTGTATGACTGCTATTCATGATCCATCAAAAAGGGTGTCGTTATTTAAGAAAGGCATGATGATCCCTGAGCATACAATTCTCTAATAATGTGAAATCGAGATCATGATTCCTAATATTGAAATGAGTTCTCAATTCGTACTACAAATATAAAGAGAGTGGAATTATCGACATTAGTAATCATTCATGATTATGTAAGCTTCTCTATGTATAAAATATGTAAATATGGCTACCCTTTAATGGTACTATAATTATGAAAAGCCACCCGCATTGCACATTATAAATAGGTATCTTGCAATATTTCTGTGGATAGCGATCTTCATGAGTACTGACCCCTGATACGAATAACGAATTAAAGTGACCCTTGTTGAACCCACAAATGTAGAAATAACCACAAATGTAGAATCGACCACTAATTTAGAAAATGTAAAATACATCAATCACAAACTAATATAGACAAATTCAACCACAAATGTAAAACAAAAACAGCGACCACAAATGTAAAAACGCCGACTAATGTAGTAACAACGGAGGAACATCAACCACAAAATTAATGTAAAATATACCAGTTCGCAGTTACGTTTTGCGTATGTGCAGTACAAAGGTCAAGTGAGAAAGTTGTGCATTCATCGAGTTGAAAGGACTGGATAAGGTTCTTTACTAGTTTACATCGATTGGAAATTCCTTGATGCGAAGGTTGATAAATTGTTCTCATGAAAGGGAACAAAAGATATCCCATGACAACCATCTGCCACTCTGAACATGACTACACAAAGTAAAGACTGTATTATATAGCCTACCCATGATTGTAGAATTCAATGGCTATCAGGGGTCAAGTGAGAAATGCTATCTGCAACTGGTCTATTATATATTCGACATGTGGTGCAAACAATAGCATACAGCACCTTCACAATATCGCATGCACGCACAAACACGAAACTAGCAACATACGGAAACACGCATACATGTTTAAACGCTAATTACAGATAACGACGCACACATGCGCTCATATGACAATTTTTGTATATGTTTACATTGGTGGGTGATGTGTTTGTGCTACATTAGTGAGCGCTTGTTTCAACCACAAATGTAAAACAAATGAAAATGAAAATAAGATAAATAAAACGCGCTTGCTATTTATTGTATTTCCTACTTTAATATACGGTGACGCCTTTAATGATACAAGGCCAAACAAAAATTAACACATCTTCCACAAAGTTACAAAGTCGCTTACATTATTGTTACATCCCAGAGACATATATGATCACATTCATGACCAATGACTTTGTCTTTATTGCAGATGCAGCAGTAATAAACGCACGCACACAATCATTTCCATATTCGATACAAAATACACGCATATCAGGCACATACTCCAAGTATGACATGCCCCCCAACACACACACACACACACACACACACACACACACCCACACACACACACACACACACACACGCACACAAGAACATTTAAGACACACGTACTTATTTTAGTACTATCTACAAGAACGAATTGACATTTTGCCGTTTTTACATTTGTGGGCGACGTTTGCGAATTATTTCTACATTAGTCGGCGTTTCTACATTTGTGGTCGCTGTTCAATTTCTACATTAGTGGTCGATTTTCTACATTTGTGGTCGTTTCTACATTTGTGGTTAATTCTACATAATTTTGTGGGTTCAACAACCCTTCTTTTAATGCCAATGAATGTTGGCCCCTTTTCTCCTATCTCAAATGTTAACCCTTATGGACATACACCCTTACCTACACTGATCCTTTTGTAAATTAGTAATTGCGACCCTATTGAAAATTTCACCCTCGATCATGAGCAATAACCCTGATATGTCCTGCGAGCGGAGCCTTTCACCTAAACTCTAAATGTAGGTTACCCGATAGTGATGTAGCGCGGTCCAAATGACTAGGGGACACCGTCTTTGTAATTGCCTTTTCTTCCAAACTGTCCCCTTAATGTTTTAAACCGTTGTTTTCTCACCAAAAATTACTTTGGAGGGGTACACGTGTTCCTAGGGACACCCTGGGCCTCCACACTCTCCTGCCTGGTTTGACACTGGGTACGCACAACTGATGTTGTTCTTTTTCTCCAATATTTGTAAAGGTGGGGAGTCATCCCAAGCGACAAGAATCGTCTGGATGATGGGAAACTCAAACGGACACCGACATAGCACTACTCGGGTGAGTGTTAACAATGATAGAGACAATCAATGACAAGCGCAATGAAACTGAAATGTCGGTGGCAATGGCAATGAAAATATACCATAAATTTGGTACATGAGCACTTTAACTGTTTTAAGAGAATGAATCATTCACAAAGCTGTTCTCACTTAACATACAATGAACGACTCACATTGTCAGAGGAGCAATGTTGGTTGACATGGTAGAGAAATCAGGAAATTATCATATTTTGTAAATATTCTCTAAGTCATGTGACAAAGCCATTTTATGTGCTTTACATAACATTTCACAAAATATGCTTGCTTTAATCACTGGTCGGAGAAGTTTGATTTACATTGTATTATGAGGAATACGGAATTGCTAATAAAAGAGCATGATAATGTCATAGCATCCTTATTTTTAAATAATTCTTGAAGGACCCTTTTCCTAGTATTTCACACATGAATTGTGTTTGTTCTGTCTTGAACGTTTGACATGCAGATAGTAAGTACAATATTCAACCTCAATGATTTGCACCCCAACACACAGTTTAACACGAAATACAATGAAAGTGGATCCATATGAAACACATGCTCTTCATGGTTTGTAATTCGTAATTAATACATGAAAAGAAAGGTTTCCAACCAGCCATTTCATGAATACTTTCATCGTCGATGTTTTATTGCAATTGATAGTGATTAAGTTAATGTATTTCTTTGTATAGGATGCCGAGTCCGTGACTGACTACGAGGTCCTAGCGAGTGTCGTGGACAGGCTATTCTTTGTAGCAATCTTCACTACACAGACAGTCATCACTGCAAACTTTGTCGTATCCATCTCGTCTTAGACTAACAAGCAAACAAACAATGATACAACCTATGCGTATACAAGATTTCACAACAAGGAGCGACAAATCAATTTCCTTAAAGGTTCCCTAAAATCCAAATGCAAGTTGCCTTGAACTATTGTGTATTAGTATGTACATCACGTATTTGACCTACATATGTTTTATATATTTTAAAACATTTTGGAAATTATTTTCTTTAGTTTGTCATGGCCATCTCTAAAAAAAAAAAAAACTCTCCAGAGTAAAAACCCCTTGTGACATCATCCATCAATAACTGGTCAACTAACCCAGAGATGAACAAAATACATAATTACAGAAGGACATGCACACAATAACATGCACTGCATGTTTTATCATACAAAAGCTTATCAATGCCTTTTTGTCCCTATCATGGTTGAGCTTATCTGACATAGCAACTGCTATTGAAAGTGTGTCAGATAGAATAGTATTCAAACATGTAATGCTATTGTGAGCAAGGGCTGGTTTGGGGATTTTTTTTGTTGGGGGGGGGGGGGGGGGTTTGATGAGAAAAGGGCTGTTTTTGGCGGTTCAACCCCCCCCCCCCCCTTTTTTTAGTGGTATTGAACATCATAACCAGTGGTCTTGGCCCCAGAAAACCAGGTGGTCTCGGCCTCGGCCTCGAAATTTGTGACGGATCTTGGACTTCACCGACACCCCCCCCCCCCCCCCCCACTCGAAATATCCTCACCGACACCCTCCTCGCAAAATCTTCACCGACACCCCCCCTCTAAAAAATCTTCCCGTATGGGAAGGGTGACAAAGTGCTGTTTTATAGTACAGTAAATGAAAATAAACTATTACGGCGCATGCGCAGAATTAGAAGGTTCAGCAACTTTCAGTACGAACATGATGAAATCCTATTATGGTTATAGTCCGTTATTCCGAAGGTTCAGTTATTCCGAAGGTTCGTTATTCCGAAGGTTCGTTATTCCGAAGGTTCGTTTATCCGGAAAAAAAATCGGGTTCTTTATTCCGAAGGTTCGTTATTCCGAAGGTTCATTAGTCAGAAAATAAAATAGGGTTCGTTAATCCGAAAATTAAATCGGGTTTGTTATAATACTATAATTTGTGTTTTGTTTATTTAATTTACAGCCTGCATTAAGCATACCCCTCCCCCTTTCCCTCCCTTGGCCAGACCAAGCAAACATTTAAGTTTATTTTATCTCTTTATATGAAATTATAACATTATAACAAACCCGAATTCATTTTCGGATTAACGAACCCGATTTCATTTTAGGAATAGCGAACCTTCGGAATAACGAACCCTCGGAATAACGGACCTTCGGAATAACGAACCTTCGGAATAACGAACCCGATTTTTTTTTCGGACTAACGAACCTTCAGAATAACGAACCTGATTTCACTTTAGGAATAGCGAACCTTCTGAATAACGAACCCTCGGAATAACGAATCTTAGGAATAACGAACCTTCGGAATAATGCAACAAATGTTCGGATTAACGAACCCTATTTCATTTTAGGATTAACGAACCCTCAGGTATACGAAATTTGCGTGTTCGGAATAACGAACCTTCGGAATAAAGAACCTTCGGAATAAAGAACCTTCGGAATAACGAACCTTCGGAATAAAAATTATGTTTGTTATCTGGTCAAACAGAGTTTTTGTAATTATATAAACTTGCAAACTAACAGTTATGGTTTAATGATACTTGAATGATAGTAAAAACATAATGGGGTTAAGTGACAGGGCTGTTTTCATAAGCAACAAAACAGCCGTTAACACAAAAAGGCGCCCTCCACCAGTTTCTACCAGTTGTTGTCATCAACAAATTTGAATGTAGTCTTTGGTTAAAATAATTATGCAATTGAGAGATCATCAAAAACAATCTTACAACCATTTTGGTGGATTTTCAAAAATGTGTGGTATTCTTAAATATTTCTTTGAATTATTGAATAAAAGATCAAAATAATGAAGTTGATTTTGTTCGCAAACTGAAGAAAATAATTGCTTAAATGTTTTAAAATATACGTAACGTATGTAGATAAAATAGTTAACAAATAGTTGTTATATACACTTATACACTAATACACACTAGTTGAAGGCAACTTGCATTTGGATTTCAGGGAACCTTTAAAATTTAAAATTGAAACTAAAAACTAAAATTGTGTGCTCTTTCAAATATTACATTCAGTTTGTCATTACCTGACAAAAAAATTATTTCCTGAAGCGCCCTCTTTACGTAAACTGAACTATCCCTTTAATACAACGACTTGTAATTATGCTGTTTATTGCGTAGGTCTATCGAAATTAGCGGAAAATCAATGAATTACGTCTTGGTTGATATGTTATAAGAAATCGTCAGTTTGCGCAAACCGAATGAATAACTGCTTGAACAAATATTTCCAATTATATTAATACGAGTGTGTGACTGTGTGTGGGTGTACGTTTGTGTGTGTGTGTTCGCGTGCGTGTGTGTGTGTGTGTGTATGTGTGTGCGTGTGTATGGGTGTGTTTGTGTGTGTGTGTGTGTGTGTGCGTGCCTGTGTGTGTACGTGTATGTGTGGGCGTGCGTGCGTGCGTGCGTGTGCGTGTGTGTGTGTGTGTGTGTGTGTGTGTGTGTGTGTGTGTGTGTGTGTGTGTGTGCGTGTGTGTGTGTGTGTGTCTGTGTGTATGTGTGTGCGTGTGCGTGTGTGTGTGTGTGTGTCTGTCTGTCTGTCTGCCTGTGTGGGTATACCTTCTGCGAACTGAATGTAAGTGACAAGTTGTAACTGTGTAGCTGATTACTTTTATATTCAATACCACCTGTGTATAATACACTGGGCCCAAAAAGAAACATATAATTTTTCACATGGTCATATCTTAAAATCCTGTCCATCAAAATGAACCAAAATGACACACAGGGTTACTTCAATCGTCTATTCTAAACACATGTTAGTAACCAAGCAGTTGCCCAACTGACACAACAGCAAAAAGCACTGACATGGAACAGCTTCCGGGACCACATGTCACGGAAAGGGACAATCCGCCTGTTAATGCACACACTAAGAGCAGCTCTACAGGAGGCGTTGAACAATGTCCCCCAAGCCTGTATCAGAAACCTGGTGGACAGCATGCATATCAGATGCACTGAATGCTTCCAAGCACATGGTTGACACACCCACTATTGATGTCTGTGTTTGGGTAACTGACATTACCTTAATTTCAATTTGTTTTGACTTCCTCACGTGCCTTAAACTCTGTTGCCGAAATGTTAAGGCTGTGACATGTGATACAGCAAGCGGTTCCATGCCAGTGCATTTTTCAGTTATGTCAGTAAGATATCCGTTTGGATACTGATATGTTATCAGAGGATAGGATTGAAGTAATCCTGTGTGTCATTTTGGTTCATTTTGATGGACAGATTTTCAAGATATGACCATGTGAAAAATTATAAGTTTCTTTTCTGGCCCAGTGTAGTTCAAAAGGTTTGCTGTAAATACAGTTTGGGAAGTTGGTTAAACAAAATTGAAATACGATTGTCTAAAAATAAATGTGCGCGCGCTATGAATATATTGTTATTATTATTATTAGTAATATTACCTCGTTTTAACTGACGCTATTCCTGTCGAGATTTTGATAAATTATGGCATTCGATCTGCATTGCCAATTTTTGAAATACAGACTGTATTGGGGCCATTCTTAGTTTTGTGTGTGATCAAAAGTATGAACATTGTTTAGATAGGTTGCTTTTATTTCAAGTATATTAGGTTTAATGTACATTTCATATAAGACTTGCAAACGTTAACGTCTTTCAGCTGTAACACAAATAATTGTATTATGATATGTAACCGAAGGTCTGATGTCAAATGGCATTGGTCGTATTCACGGGCGTCGATCTGTCATTGATACCCATTGATCAGGGGGGGATGATCCATTCATCCATCCCCCCCTGACGAATGGGTATTACGTAAGTATCGACGCCCATGGTCGTATTTGAATTTGCACGGGAACATTTTTTTTGGCCTAACTCACGTTCATTTTGGAATTCCTGTGAATTATGAAAAGCTATTAGATCTGTACTATAGATCTGTAAGTAAGAAAGTAGTAACGAATAAGAAATTATCTCAACCAGTTATTTTGTTATGCATTTCTCTTATCAAAGTAGTGAATTTCGCTAATACGCCCTTCACATTGTACACTACAGTCTCATTTGAAAATTGTTCAAATTATAGTATATCATTAGTGCTATGAGGGGCATATTGAAATTAAAGGCCCCAGGTGATCTTAAAATCATGATATGACCCGAGACGCTTGCCCGTTAACCACTGTCATCTTATATAATGCTATGTTTGTTCCATAATTAGGAATACAAATTTGATTATCATCAGAATAGTAATAAATGATTGTACATTAAAGGATAATTGGTTACTTTGTTGTTGCTTGCCTTAAGTGCATGCTGTACCATGATGTACAATATACATGTACGAGTACATATTTGGGGATAATTCCAACGAACTACGAACCTAAATCAATGAGTCAACAAAACGTTAAAATAATTGCTAATTGCTCGGCCTCATGACATTGAAGTTCCACATATCACTCGATATAGATACAGCGTATATCCGGTTTATCAATAGAGTGATGTGCGGATCTCATTGTAGGTTCGTAATAATTCGTTGGAATTATCCCTAAGTAATTAGGGATCGAGGTATCATTGTGGTCGTGCTGTTTGCCCTTCTAGCACACTCATAAAGAGGCTTTTAGTAAATCGTATTAATCTCATAATTGACCTACTCTGAACAAAGGATGAACATTCTGACTTTTCATTTCAACTCTTAATTGACAATTTCCTGTCCGATTCCCATTAGGAGACCTTGGAAATATTTGCTATGATGGATTTTAAAAGAAGAGCTTATTGGCGAAATTCATTACTTTGATAATTAAAATAATGATTTTAGATAACCATTTCATACTAATAACACAGTTAAAACCTTATACTTGTCCTAAATCTGAATTCTTAAAACGTGAATCATCAACGAGTAATGGAACGATCCTCAAAAATTACGTCACGGATGCAATAATATACGTTTCTCGTGAAAATCACCGTAGGCCAATCTACTACAGTAAAACCATACATGAAATATAAATATATCAATTCATTACTTTATTCCTATTTGCTCGCTACAAAAATTGACAAGAACATTACGAATAATATCCGCAATATCAACAATTAAATTACCAGAAATGTGGTGGTATACTTTGATACAATCTTAAGCAAATTACGACAAAATTGGTATCTCCGCACGTGCCCTCATAGACCCCCGTTTATGGAGAACACGCACTACATAAACAGACACAGCACTTGAGAGAAAGTAATTTACCTCGTGTACTTCGCAATTCTTAGTTATAGTAATCAATTGACCTAACAAACGAGATTCCTTTACTTTAAAAAATGGACCAGTTTGTTAGGGCCAAGAAACCGAACTGTTGGTATACACCCTTGTCCTAGCTTTGGCGTATTCAAGTTTGATACGGCACAGCAGTTCATAATGGGTAATTGTACAAAGGTCATGCGTATACGTAAAGCGAGCACACAATCATATTCCTGCTTCAATGACGTCACGACATCCGAGCAGATGAGTTCATTAGTATGTAAACACAAAAACAGGTACTTTTGAAAAACAAATGCAGATTTTATTGGAGGTTTTACATTTGTAATTTTTGTCAAAATCAACCTTTGAGGGTAAACAGAACAACATATATTATTTTTAATTCGTCAATACAGTCTTCTTTTAACCTGTCATCGATTATTAAGAATTTACAATATACAAAGCTGATAAAACTGGGAGTGCGAATGATATAGTATTTCCATTTAATACGTTCCGGGTATATGTGACTATACATAATCAGCATTTTACTAAATTAATAATGACATGTCGTATGTGTGATTTGCATTGAGTATTATCATCGTGTAATAGCTCGCGTGGTTATATTTTTATTTAAAAAAGGAGCTGACACGTGTTTGATTAGAAGATTCAAACACAGAACTTCTATACCGTTGCCTAGTTACGGTAGTGTGTGGACATTTGAAAGTCTGTGGGTTCCTTGATTGCCCCTTAATAATGCGTGTCATCGTGATAATGACTTTCCTACAAAAGATCGGCCTAACCTAATTTCGTTCGGTCCATTAATTGAGCAAATTAAGTAGGCCTACCACCGTCAATTAAAAGGCCATCAAACTGTGTTCACACCGCTTTTCGACAACGGAACTTCAGTAAAGATTTGTATTATTATACATGTTATATCAACTGCCCTGACTACTATACATCTGTACTCACAACATATAATATGCCTGCAAGGAGACTTGAACAAGAGGGGAAGACTTCACAGGATGAGGGCATCTTGTGTGAAATCGGGTGTTGTTGACTTTTGTTCTTTTCTGTATTCACCTCCTGACGTTGGCGTGGGAGTAACTGGTGTGTGGGTGTGGCAGGAGGGGGCGGGGATGGACCAATTCACGCATATAACCGTTAACATGGTTACTAGCTAAGTCATTACGGCAAAGCTCTGGCGGCATGTCGACATCGTTTTTAGATCTCTGGTTCTGCAGTCAGCATCATATCTACTAAAACAATCAATTAATTGGCCCTCTGCTCACAATTTACACATTGATTTGTATTTCCATCGCTGAGCCAAAATGGACAATGTTGTTGCTTTAATTTGCATCTGCGCCGTTGTGTCAAAATATGGTAAGTATCAATAAAAAGCTAACTTCATTATTGATCTGTTTACAATGGCGTCCAATGTCTGCATTTTTTAGAAATATCGCACGAAAAGAACAGTGAACAATAATTTGTGGATAATACATTTGTTTAAGACTCATTTTACTTAAAATTTTGCATTGAGATATACAGGGTTGCCGAAAAAACAAACAAACAACCAGGTTCACGGGCATCTTTTACAAAGACAAATTATACCAAGAACAGTTAATTTGATCCAGTAGTTTTTTTTATTTAGGATGTCGTGAGTGAGACCATGTCAAGTTCCCATTTTTGTCAATTTTTACCAAGTCAGTGCATGATAAATCGCACTTACTGCCCGTCATAGCATCAACGAAAAATACCCGCGCCATTGTAAGTGTGCATTCAACTGTGTGCCAAGATAATGAGCATAATTGGTTGATGTTTTGTCGGGTAAGAAGTGCGATTTATCAGGTACTTACTTGGTGAAAATTGACAAAAATGGGAACCTGACATGGTCTCATTTACGACGTCATTAAAAAAAAATACTCGACCAAAATTAATGTTCTGAATTGGTTTCATTTTTCTTTGTTACAGATGCCCTATCCCATGAACCTAGTCATTACGATTCTTTATTATGGCAAGTACCCCGTTCTAGTTTTTTGGAGGCCACCCTGTATACAACATTGGTGTTTGTTTTGCGAAATTTCTATCGAAAAGGTATATATATTATATATACCTCCAATCTCTGTCTGTCTGTGGACGCAAATATCCAAAATCGCGCTCTATATCCCAATAAAAACAAAACTGTTCGATGAGTCAATCACGCTTATATTGCACCAAAAAAAAACGGAACGTGGTACTTCCCAAAATAAAGTAACAAAATAATTATGTCCATCGGATAGGGTGTCTGTTCAAATGAAAAAGGATAGCAAGAACAGTCATTTTGGTTGTGTAGTTTTTTTTTTATGGCGCTGTGAGTAACACCATGTCAGGTTCCCATTTTTGTCAATTTTTACCATGTCATTGCTTGATATATATGACTTACTGCCCGTCATAGTATTCAACAACTGTGCCCATTCTCTCGGCACACGGCTGAATGCATACTAACAATGGCGCGCGTATAGCTCGTTGTTCGATGCTATGACGGCCAGTAAGTGCGATTTATCAGACACTGACTTGGTAAAAATTGGCCAAAATGGGATCCTGTCATGATGTCACTCACAGCGTCCTTTAAAAAAACTAAACGACCAAAATGACTGTTCTTGGTATCATTTTTAATTTGAAAAGACACCCTATCCGATGGACATAATCATTTTGTTACTATATTTTGGGGAGTGCCCCGTTCCGTTTTTGGGGGCCACCATGTATAGAGCAGTTGCGCGACTGAAGTAGAGCGGATATACACAACTCTAGTGCTCATCGAAAAGACACAGAGCGCAAGTAATTATAATATACAGGATCCAATGCACCCACGCACGGCGTAGCGGACGAAGCGATTCCTGCATACAGGATCCTATGCGCTGGTTCGTATCCTTATGAACCAGAGCAATATAACACAGATTTCCTATTGAACAAAACTGAAATTCATTCGGATGTGCATATCCCAAACAGATAATTATTTCAAAAGAAATCCGATTATTAGTTCGTTTGTCAATTAGTGGTTCTTTGAAGCCTAAATAGAGATATTTTAACCTGTATTTTGTACTTTTATTCTACCTTTCAATTGTAGATGTGTATAAAACAATTAATATGTCGTTAATGTATTTACATTATTGTTTTCACATAATAAAACTAACCAATCATGTATCCTTGAGGGGGGGGGGGGGGCTAGGGAGGGGGAGGGGGCTGCAGTCCTCCACAACTTGTCTGACTTAAAACAATACAATACATAATCATTAAATAACAATTAATACACACAAATGCAATGTAGTCAGCCCCCCCCCCCCCCCCCTGGAGTGAATCACAGCCGAATGTATATTTATATGCGCGACTTTGTACAGGAGTCAATGCAGACCGATGAGTAAATTTACTCCTCGACTTGTACAGGAGTCAATGTAGACCGAGGAGTAAATTTACTCCTCGACTTGTACAGGAGTCAATGTAGACCGAGGAGTAAATTTACTCCTCGACTTGTACAGGAGTCAATGTAGACCGAGGAGTAAATTTACTCCTCGATTTTGTACAGGAGTCAATGAAGACCGAGTATAAATACTCCTTGTGGCCAGGAGTATTTATACGATATCGATCAGGAGTGAACCCCAAAGACCACTGACTATTATGTAAGGGCCAAGCTTACTATGACCGAGGAGGAGCTACGCTATGCCGTCATTTCTATCACAATCCGTATTGCGAAATGAACGTGGCGTCGTTTTACACGTACATGAATGCATGTCGTTAAGTGTATGCAAATATCTACGAAGTTGCCGCCAAATAATACACGCGAATTCCTATTGGTCGAATTATACGCTAACGATGTGACGTAATCGAATGTAACAATAGAAAATCCGTGAACACGGTGCACGTGCATTGTGTGCGTGAGGAGGCGGGCGGGGGGGAGGGGGGATGTTTACAATGTTTATCACGGCCGTAAAGACTTACGTTATACATTTTCAAAAGCCTCGAATTTATAACGGGGGAGGGGCGAATTTGAGCAAACAAGTTGGAAACAAAATGGACTATTTTTGAAGCCGAAAAACCAAAGAAATATATGAGGTGTGGCCCCCAATAATAATGCATCCCCCCTCCCCCCCAATTGGCCCGACCACACCATGTCACTGGGTGAGGAAATAATAATGAATCGAGTAAATGATGTTGGTATGATCTTAGTATTAATTTAGAAAATCATTACGCAATCACACAGCCTCCTGTGAATTCCGCTGGCGAAACAGAATGATAATACCATGATTTTTAAATCTAAAGC
>JBAMJV010001232.1:40000-69920 GCA_037951105.1 Echinarachnius parma | reverse complement strand
TCCTACCATGGAGCTATGCCAGTTCTGCCCAATAAGTTTATTTCTCTGCGCTACAGCGTATAGCAGAGAAATGATGTTTGTAACAGGCAGTGGCCATATTCATAAAACCCCGATAAGCTAGTAGGTTGATCAAATTACGATTTCGATGTCCGCTAGCCTTAACTGGTATTCACAAAAGGCCGATAGGCTAAATTCGCTATCGTAGTCAAAGCCTGGCCTAGCATGACAACCCATCTGTCTAAATTCCACAAGCATTTGGTATTCCACGACATTGTTAGTCGAAATGCGAACAATTACAACAATAGATCTGCGGTGCCGACTAAATGCATTGAAATCTATTTATGCGGGACGTTCTGAATAGAGCTTTGTTGGACTTACAACAAATGCGTGAAGTTGAATGACGACCTAACACCCAGCTATTTTTTTCTTATTCACCAAAGCCAGATAGGACAAATTTTAGCGACACTGGACCAACAATTTAGAGGTACTCTGATGTACCTCTAAATTGCTAGCAAGTAACAATCTGCCCGGTTTTTGTGTGTATATTGTGGCGCGATCGTGAACATGGCAAGGGGAATATTCGAATAAGGAATATTAGAGATTTTTTATGATAGCGTGATGTTAGTTCAAAATAGTTCCCCAAGTAACATACTTTTCTGTGTTTGCCCTAGCATCCTTGTACTTCAGCAATAACATCTTTTATCAGCTTAAATTGTCTTTATTGTCTTTATCTGGAGAGTAATTTGCCTTTATTTGTCCTTTTTGTGACATATTAGCTTACTTTTGCAGTTCGGATTTAGATTTTATGTGATTTCAATTCTGTTTTGATGAATCTATCTATATATAATACTATTTAATGCAATTTCGTTTCTGTTTTCACTGCAATTGAATAGTTTCCCTTGTCATGCTATCATAATATAAGCGTGGCGGAGCTTGATCGTAATGAGGAGGGAGATGTATTTGGTTTTACTTCATCGGGGTGGCTATGCAAACATGTGCTTACGCTTGATCCCTCCCCCCCGCCCCCGCCCCGAAAAAAACATAATTCCTACTCACGCTCATATCTACAGTAACACCCTTACATTTAGGAATTATAGCAAGCTTTTTGTTTTGGACACAAGTTACCGCCCCCCCCCCCCCCCCCCCTTTTACCCCAGATAAGACAATTATGTTCTACTACCACCCTCCTCCTTACTGCATAACGTTGTAGAACACATAAGACGCTTTTATGATTGGAACAATAAGGAACAATTCGTTCATTCACACGTTCGAGTAAACTGCGCTTTTATGCGATGTCAAACAAACTTGCAACAGATGGAATGTTACCATGACAGCCACGATGAATAAATTAGATCATCCGAGTTGTTAGCTTGTTATCGGTATGGTTAGCAGTGCTTCTTGAATTACGATTTAGCAACCCGCTACGAAGATTTTAAATGGCTATTGTATTACAGGGCTTAGACGCTCGTTGATTGGTCGATATGGTAAGGGCATAGACAGCGTGCAAAATCTACACACATTACTAAAGACATATCTATGCACGTGTGTGTTGTGCACTGGTTTGTGAAAACAAAGGTGATCACCCAAGCGAGTTGTGTGAGTTCCCCGCTAGTTATCGTCCAAACTGGCATTTTGGCAAGGAGATAAGGCCTAGCTGACAGATAGGCTATCGGGCTTTTATGAATATGGCCACAGGTCGTTAAAACGACATCTTTGTATGGAAGCCAGTGGAGCGAATCCGTTGATTCGCGCGGGCTTTTTTGAATAGGTTCGGTATGTGGCCGAGGAGGGTGACATAGTCATGTATTGGAAGGGGTAGTCATTCTACGTTTGTCAGTCAGATCGTTAACACATACTTATTGTTGATGATGTCATTAATAATAATGATAATAATGATGATTGTATAGATGTTTTGGTTTTTGAGGGTCGGAATGTTTTATAAGGAAGTACACCAATTTTGTGTGGGTTAGCGTTAGGTTTTCCAGAGTTTTTCTCTTATTAGTTTTTATCTCTGGTTTTTCACCCTATGCTAATCAGGCGGTTCCATGACATATGCTCCGCCGACATATGCTCCGCCGACAATTGCTCCGAAATATGCGACAAAAGCTCCGCGACAAATGCTCCGCGGCAAATGCTCCGCCGACATATGCTCCGCCGACAATTACTCCGCCGACAATTACTCCGCCGACAATTGCTCCGCCGACAATTACTCCGCCGACAAATGCTCCGCCGACAAATGCTCCGCCGACAATTGCTCCGCCGACAATTGCTCCGCCGACAGATGCTCCGAAGATGCGACAATTGCTCCGCGACAAATGCTCCGCGATATTTGCTCCGTCGACAAATGCTCCACCGACAAATGCTCCGCCGACAAATGCTCCTCCGACATTTGCTCCGCCGACATTTGCTCCGCCGACAATTGCTCCGCCGACAATTGCTCCGAAGATGCGACAATTGCTCCGCGACAAATGCTCCGCCGACTTTTGCTCCGCCGACATTTGCTCCATCGAAATTTGCTGCTATCTGGATATGATTTAAGTCCCAAAATGCAAAAGCTCTATATACCGTGGTGAAGGAGACACCCCCATTCAATTCTTGATATCAAGAAATCGAAATCTTTAACTCGAATTATTGATATCAAGAATGCATTGATATCAAGAAATACTTTTCTGTATTGGTAATACTTGATATCAAGAAATAAACCGATATCAATAATTCAATTATTGATATCAAGAAATAGGAATACATGTTAAAATGGCTTGCCATAGATTTGTACCAATGCGTACTGCATTCGCGGGTCTAGTCGTGGGGATTCGTGCTCAGTGTGACCACTCCTTTAGTATCGACGCGCATGATCCATGGCGAAATACCTAATTTGCAAAATTCGCAAACGTTCGCAAACGTTCGCCGCTCAGTGGGATAAGACCTTAAGCATTCGCCATTCAATGGGTTGCTTATAAATGAATCATATAGTCATTTGGTTAGAACGTTAGCGACATGTCTTAAAACCGTTTGCAGAGGCTTGGGACTGTTTTGCAACAGTTTGTGAAAAATACGTTCGTAAAGAAATTTTGAAACTTTCTTTGCGACAAGAAAAACCGTTTGCGACGGTTTGTGAATTTCCTTGCAACCTTTAACAAACTTTTGCAACGGTTAACGAATCTTGGCGAAATCCCGCGATTTCGCTATATTCGTAAACGTTCGCCAACGTTCGCCGCTCAATCGGAAAGGAACTTTAGGTTAGTCATTCCGAAGGTTGGTTATTGCAAACACTTCAAAATAAATTCTGCTATTTTATAATGCTATAGTGCCAATTAAAAAAATGAAATAAACTGAAATGTTGAATTGGTCTTGCCAAGGGAGGGGAAGGGGGAGAGGTATGCTTAAAGGGATAATTGAGTTTCTCTTTACCAGAAATCAACCACAAATTTTAGTAACAAACCAGATTTCATTTTCGTATTGACGACCCTATTTTATTTTCGGACTAATATAACGAAACTTCGGAATTACGAACCTCTTAAACTGAATTGTCGGCGGAGCAATTGTCGGCGGAGCAATTGTCGGTGGAGCAATTGTCGGCGGAGCAATTTTCGCGTCTTCGGAGCAATTGTCGCATCTTCGGAGCAATTGTCGGCGGAGCAAATGTCGGTGGAGCAATTGTCGGCGGAGCAAATGTCGGCGGAGCAAATGTCGGAGGAGCATTTGTCGCGGAGCAATTGTCGCATCTTCGGAGCAATTGTCGGCTGAGCAATTGTCGGCGGAGCAAATGTCGGCGGAGCAAATGTCGGAGGAGCATTTGTCGGCGGAGCATTTGTCGGTGGAGCATTTGTCGGCGGAGCAAATATCGCGGAGCATTTGTCGCGGAGCAATTGTTGCATCTTCGGAGCATCTGTCGGCGGAGCAATTGTCGCATCTTCGGAGCATCTGTCGGCGGAGCAATTGTCGGCGGAGCATTTGTCGGCGGAGCATTTGTCGGCGGAGTAATTGTCGGCGGAGCATTTGTCGGCGGAGTAATTGTCGGCGGAGCATATGTCGGCGGAGCATTTACCGCGGAGCATTTGTCGCGGAGCATATGTCGCATATTTCGGAGCAATTGTCGGCGGAGCATATGTCGGCGGAGCATATGTCGTGTCACCAATCAGGCACGGTATTATCATTATTATCATTATTATCTTCGTTGTAAGAGTGTACTATGTGCTTGTATGCACAGGTTATATATGCTTAAGATATAAACGTCTTTGTGTACGTATGATTATGATGTTGGTTATGTGAAATTGGTATTATTTTGTAATAAAAATGTCGGTCTCTGTACTGGGCTCGCTGCGCAGGCACACGCTGACAAGCTTTTCCGTCTAGGCACACGCTGACAAGCTTTTCCGTCTAGGCACACGCTGACAAGCTTTTCCATATAAGATATGGCTCAGTGTTATTATTCGATGAGGTGTGTTTCTATGTTGGGTGAGAGGTTTTTTGAATGGGATTGATGTCGTTTTTTGTATGCATGGAACAGACAGGTCATTTACACGTAATGCACGTAGCAATGATAATTACATGGTTAAATAGGTGATACCCTGTATTTTCGATCAAATCAGATTAAGATGAGTTCAAAGATTTGTTGATTGATCAATTACAAATTGATGATTACTTTATATGCAAATTAAGCTTCAGTCTGTCTGGTGGCAAAGTCAGGGACAATTCAAAGGGGGACCAATTGGGATGGGAGAGGGGGCAAACGTGGGCAGAGATTCCCTTTAAAAAATACAGTCTGTGCCAAAATGTGGAAGTTATACAAAGCTTGGCTACCGCAGTGCAAATGGCCAGTACAAATGTTCACTTAGGCCCCACTGGCATGACTGGCTAGATGAAATCTTAATATCGTGATGATAGTGATGCTGATATAAAACTGATGTAATAGTTTAGCCATAACGTCAGCTGAAACTCATATTTCAAGTGTCCATACATGCCACCATTATTTTTGTTTTAAAGTGCAAGCTAATATATCTTGCTAATTCCTGTGTTGTTCACAAGGGGTCCGGGGGGGGGGGGGGGGGGTGGCTGTGACCCCTCATGTTATCCTGTTATTCCTTTGTGATACCTACGCCATTGCACTTATCTAAATAATTATTGACTTATATTCGCGCCAAAATGACTCAGGAATTCATATGATCAAATCACATGATACCCTGCTTAAACTGGCTGCTGTTACGGGTTACACTCACTTTGATAACTGCCTCCACACAAATAACCAACAATTCTCAAGTACAGAACAAGAACGTCACCACAATCTTCAAAGCGCAAGGGAGAGAATCTTCAGTTGCTTAACCAGTTCATATTTATGGTGAGTTTTTTCAACTTTGAAATATTTGCTGATATTTGAATATAGACAGTATATAGTGCTGACATGCAATCGGAAGATATATGACTTGAGATCTCGGCCATTATTTCATTCAAAATGATCCGCGATTGAGACTCATCCGTTTTGTCGTTCTGCAGATGATAATGTCAGCAGAACCACGCCGTTTGGTTGATCCACTGATCAGAGGATATGACTTGAAATTTTAACTATTAATTTATCCAAAATATCTTGCAATAGAGACCAACCCAACACAAACTTTTCTAGACGTCATTTCGATGATTATGCCAGCGTATAAATCCGGGTCATTTGGTTGAAATTATCATCGAAACGACGTTTAGAAATGTTCATCCTTTTTTAACGCAATGTACTTGGGTGAAAAAATTTCAAGCGATTTATCATCCGACTTTGATATTTTATCGGCAAGATTAAGCTGGTATATAATTAGCCCGAAATCAAGTAGTGCTTTTGGCTCCATTTGTGTCAAATAATCAGCGTGACTTCGTCTTATTTGGCCTTCAGTTGGTCTGTATTCCGATCCCGATTCCGATTATGGTGTATTTTAATATGCATCGAGACATCCGACAAGATCAAACTCGAATCAACATCCAACAAAACCTAAATCAACCCATTCGGGGTGGTGTCCATATGCTGTCTGTTGAGTTCGGTTTGTTATCGGGTTATGTCGGGCTCGATGCGGTATGGATTCGTTCTCTCAAATTTTTCGGAGTGGAGTATTGCTTTTGGAAGCAGCAGCGTATTTTGTCGGGCTGTACGAGTGAAACGGTTATTTTGGAAATCCGTTTGCGTCATATGTAAAAGGGGTTACTGCTCGTATCCGTTTACTATGCTGTCTGGAAAGTTTTCCGAATTTAGAGATAAAACTGTAGGTGTCGTTGCAATATTTCGTTTTAATTATTGTAGAAATCTGGCCACTTAAACGTATTTTATCCATAAAATCTAACTGATTTTGAAACAACCTGTATATATAGTAAACCTCATTATATCAGGTATCATAATTAAAAAGATATTGCTGAATGCTAAATCTAGGCATATCTTTGTTCTGTCTCTATTGATCCACAGAAAAATGGCGAGTGCAGATGCTGTAGTTGCTCAAGGTTTGGAATGCTGTTTGGTTGATGATGTGAAAATCGCCAAAAGAATCTGCACTGCATGTGACCCGGAAGCGAAATCTCCTGCGGTGTTATACTGCGCACAATGTCACGAGTACATGTGTGACCCCTGCGCAAAGGCTCATGGGAAGGTCAAGATGACCAAGAAGCATGATGTGGTCAGCGTGGAAGACGTCAATAGGGGAAAGATCAATGTGAAGCATTTCTGCACCACACATCCAGAGGAAGAGAAGCTGTATGTCTGCACATTGTGTAACGTGTCTATCTGCTTCATATGTCGCGTGCTCGACCACGGCAAACCAGATCACGAGATCAAAGAGGTGGCTGACTATAAGAAAATCATCCAGAGGCAAATCGAGCCACTTCAGACCAAAGCAACTACTAAAATTGCGATGATTGAGGCTCATGCAGAGCTAGTAATGGAACATAAAGCAGTTGTTGAGGTGGAACTTGATCAGAAGATAGCTGAGATCAACCAATCATATGAAGAGGCAGTGAAACACCTCACCAGGCAACGCAATGATCTCGTCGACCGTTGCAATCAAGAGAAGGCTACTCACATCGCACAACTAGAGAAGATCAAAGCATCTGATGACAAATTGAAGTCTTGCATTCAAAGCGCATCTGAGCTAGTTGGCAATAGTATCAAGGCATTGCTGGAGGGCCAGACACTGGCTGTGCACAACAGGATTTGCTGTGATTTGGAAAAGTTGTTAGACAAAAGTAATCATGATGCTGCGCAGCCCAAATCCATAGCTGACCATGCGAAGTCAGTGAAATTCATCAAGAGTGGTACTTCCAACAGTCTGGGTAAATTGCAACTATCTGACTGGCAGCTTGACAGGGTTGGCATATATCCTCTCTCACATAAAGATCCATATGATGCAGTGCCTTTGCCTTTGCCTGATGGACGGGTGGCTGTTGGTTATATAACGGGGGAGGCGATTGAGATGTTCACTGCTGATGGGGCGCATGAAACAGTGCTGAGAGGTGTGAAGGTAGACTGTGTATCTGTCTTGTCTGATGGTCGCTACGTTGTACGGGATGATGATAACAACATCACACTGTACACACAGGCACGGGAGAGGCTCAATGTTCAGTTCAACACACTCTCATATACAGATGGAGGTTGGGGAGGCATGTGTGTAGACAGGGATGACAACATCTATGTTGGTTATATTGAGACAAATAAGATTGCCATATTCCGACCAGAAAGTGGAGCGCCATTTCATGAAATTCAATGCCATGAATACAAACCTCAGGAAGTCTGTCACATGAATCATAGCAGAAGGCTGGTAGTGTGTAATTGGTCAGAGTCAGTCAGTGTCATTGATGACAGGGATGAGGCAGGCACCATCCTTCATCACATCCAGCTGGATGATCATCTGAGTACACTCATTGCTGTCTTGAAGGATGATAGCATACTGATTGGATGCAAGAAGGATGCTACGCTGAGTATTGAGCTCTACACAAAGGACCTGAAAAGAATCAGAACAGTCCTTAATGACTTTCCAATGGCAGATACCATATGGAAATTGGTTGAGCTGCCCACTGGAGAGATTGCTGTAGTATCAAACACGCAATTCATTGTATTCCGTAAAATGTAAACATTGCAAGAGAATCAATGTTTGCCTGTCATACCACTTGCTAAATCCGTTCAGGACGGGTACTGACAATGCATTTTCAATCCAAATCAATTCAAAAGATTTGTACCAGAATTCACAATTAAATTATGAATTGCTTTATATTTTGTCATGACATTGCATGTTTGTATTATAACTTTTTCCAAGTGCTTGCTATAAAAGAAAGTTCTAGTCATCATTGTGTATCCAAAACAAATCAGTAAATTTATCAAGTTTCATCGTTTTCAAAACAATTTTCTGATTTTATTTTGTAGAACATGTAGAATGTATTGTACAGTGTCATTACATAGTTTACTGCAAGCGATATTGCAAAATTGCAATATTCAAAAGATACTTGAACAGGAGGTGACAAATATTCTAATTCACTTTGTAATTATTTAATGAAAATATCACAACTGTCTATAATTTGTTTTTCATTTGCATGTACAGGAAAAATAACAATCGAATGAAGAAAAAATGAAAACAAATATTTGGATTAAAATACATTTCGTTATCTAAATATGCCTGAAATAACCTAGAACCTGTATCAGTACATTTAGAGTTAGTTTCAAAAGCGCTTATCCACTTTCCATAAAATTAAATCCCATGTGTGCAAAATTGGACAAAGAAGCTGCTTTGACTGCAAAGTTTTAAAAAGTTTAAAATAGTGGACTTAGCGCCTTTTTGAATTAAGCTCTGAAAGTATCTCATTTACTTATTTGTAAACGTAAATGTCCATGCTTATTGAATAATGATAAAACAAGATGATTTCTGTTTGTCTACTTTTATCTCTATTTTTAATATCGGTCATCTAAACAGTGTAAAATAATACGACCTTTACGCACTTGATATGTCAACAAGTCTGAAATGTATTTATTGTCATATTTTGCCATATCTTTAAGTGGCATCCTTAGCTTGCGATATTTTAAGATATTTGAACAGCACTCGACAAATTATAAATGAATTGTTATACATTATCCTGAACTCATTCTCCGTTTCTTAAATACTTGTTTGAAAGCAGAGTTAGCGGATTAAAGTTATATTAATAAACATATTCAAGTTTGTATACTTATGGCATATGTTTATTATTTCTAAACGTGTATTCAAAGGACAGCATTAATATTGAATGAGGAAAACTAATTCTATGTTACAATAAAATTAATTACCAAAATATGCCTGAAATAAACTTGAACTTGATAACTATATCTTATAAACTTGTATGTATACATTATCATTATTATCAAATAAAACAAGACAATATTGTAAATATGTTAAATTTTCTTTGCACACATTTTTTGACTTTCTATTTTCATAGCTATATATCTCTTTTTCAAATTGCATGCAATTGTATGAACTTTGAAACTTTAGTAAGTGTACAATGCTCGAAACTATAGCATAGGCCCACTGGCCCGGGGCCCTGAAGGTATTCAGGCCACCACTCTCCATTGATGCTTAATTCCACTGTCCATATGGGCAACCACATATAGCATAATGGTAATATTGTCTTTGTTTGGAATCACTATAATAAAGGGTAGTTCAGTGTTGGTATAGAGGGCGCTGCACGAAATAATTATAATTTGTTGTGAGATAATCAAAAACTGAGTGTAAAACGTGAAAGAGCATATAATTTTTATGACAAAAAAAACTTTATTTGATCAAAATCGGTTCAGAAACGGCTGAAATACATGTATCAATGAATGTATCCGATCAGAATAAATCTGGGCCCCAGATTCAATGATTTGTCTTTTAATTGAAAAATGCTTACACTTTTTCAATTTTTTTGTTTAGATAGTTGTTGATGATCTCGCTAGTTAATCATTATTTCAACAAAGCATAATACATTATGCATAATTTTGTATGAAAAATGGTTGAATCCAATGCTTTTTAAGAGAGCGCCCTTTTGTGTTTTAATGGCTCCTTTTCAAAGATAAAATACTTTATACTTAGTCGCTTGTAATATACCTTTTGAGCATCGTGGAGTTATAACTATATGTTTGTAATGTTATTATGCAGGTTTTGGTTTATACTAAAGCTTAGACTTGGCAAAACTGTACAACCCCTTTAAGATTTTGGGCAAGTATAATTTGAAAAATCTTGTTTTGACTTGCCCAACTGGGCCATACTGTAAAACAGAACTAGCATGGTATTATATGCGATTATCATCTATGTATGCCAGAATAAGTTTGAACATATTGTGTATCTAGGACACTACATTAGCTCTGGCCTGCTAGCCTGGATCTAAAAATACTGTGTTTAGGAGCCATCAACATTTCATGGTGAAAGTCATTCAATCCATTTTAATTTTCCCAATGAGGCAACACCCATTTTTGGACAGCCAAAACTTGACATGTCCCCGTTTTACTTGCCCATTGCAACATGCCACTATGGAAAACAATTGCTAGCACTGTTGGTATCCCTAAATGTTATTCAATCTAATAGCACAACAAGAATTGTATTATCTTTGTATATTGATTGTATTCCTCTATCTATATGTTTATTTTCCTGCATGTACAGGAGGATGTTTTTCTATGCTGTAAACAAACATTTTGATGAATTAAAGTATAACATGAAAAATATCTTTGTACAGTGTAGTTTTAAACTTCCAAAGTACATGTAAATGTTCTATATGTGCAATTGTATACGTTTGTCTATATGTATGGGTGTGATTGTGCGTGTGATTGTGTGTGCGTGTGTGTGTGTGTGTGTGTGTGTGTGCGTGTGCGTGTGTGTGTGTTTGTGTGTGCGCGCGCGCGAGTATATACATGTGTGTCATAGAAGTAGATGTGTGTGCGTGCGCTTGTGTGTTGATAAAAGCTTGTGTCCTTATTAATCCCACTATCACTTTGGTTCAACATTTGTCTGCTAACAGATCTTTTGGACTCTGTACAGGGTATTTTGAACCCTCCACATACATTTATCACATTATAAAGCAGTGGAAAAGCATGGTCTGGCTAATTCGGGGTGCAACATTGCTTATTGAGGGGCGCATTCAATATATTCCCTGTTTTTACAAGGACTTTTAATAAACAGTTCACATTCTGTTATATTGTTCGAATCATTAAGGAATGGGTGGGGCGGTATTGGGGTGGGGGATGGGGACGAATGTGCTATGTTCCTACCCTTAAGCTATGCCAGTGCATTTAAAGGTCAGTTCCACGCCATGCACTAAGTAATACTATGAGGGTTAAAGAACTGATACGCTTTATGTTTGATCAAATCAAACTTTAAAGTTACAGTAAAAGGATTTGTAAGCAGTAATGCAAAACATGTATTTTTACATTGTATGCAAATGAGATTTCAGTGATTCATTCATATCCAGGGGCATAAACAGGGTCAATAAATAGGGGGATCAAGATGAGGGGAGAGGGGCCAGAAGGGGGCAGAGATTCCCATAAAAGGGGGTAGTCTGTGCCAGAAATGTGATAGGGGCTCTATACAGGGTTTGGCATGAGTGGTGCCTATGGCCATTACAAATGCTGACGGGCCACCTGAAACCATATACTAGGTGGTGGCCCAAATGGTTGCTAGAAATTCAAATATGGTGATAATAATCATAGTTATGTTGGGATCAAATTGATAAACGGTTAGTCAGTATTCATAAGGCCATGTGAAACTCATGCTTAAGTAGCCACTCCGGCCACCTATTAAAAGAGCAAGCCCTGATATATCTTATTCATTCTTTTCAGATGTTCCAAAGGGGTACATTTGGGAGGAACTCGTCCACTTCTATTAACCCCTTGTTAATACCTTAATCATTGCACTTTAATATTATAAATAATAGCGCTAACAGAAGGAACTCACGTGCCTCACATGATTTCCTGTTTAAATTTGCAGCTATAAACCGGTTCAGGGGCGGATCTAGCTTTTTCTAAGGGGGGGGGGGGGTTTGACCCAATGACGATGCGGATACTGTGTGGGTCTGGACACATGATGGCGTTTTTCTATGCACATCACATTTTCACTTGGCAGCCCAAGGGGTGGGGGGGGGGGGGGGGGGTGTTTAAACCCCCTAACCCCCCCCCCCCCCCCCCCCGTAGATCCGCCACTGTGGTTATGACGACTTGGATATATTCTGCCTTCGCAAAAACATGAACACTTATACTCAAGTACATAACATTAACACTACAATCGTCTAACGCACGGGAAGAGTCTTCAGTCTGTTAATTAGAGTACATACATTCATGGTGAGTGTTCTTTTTCCACTTTGGAATTATATTTTTTGATCGTTGAATATATAAACAAAAGTTGTTGCTGTCTCTCTTTTTATGCATTCATTGTGCATGGTATTGATGATTTAAATTTGTATATTGGTATAATCAACAACATCGAAAGAAATATGAATGAATTTATGGTTAAAGGGATACAGTAGTTGAGTTCTGGTAAAGAGAGTACAGTTTTGGTCAAACTGAATTTTAGTAACCAAAACCTGCACCATTACCATGATTACAAATTACAAACTAATAGTTATAACTTGTTAACGGTTGGTTTAAAATTATCTAAAAATTGTGGGGCCCCATATTTATTACAAATGGTTACGTTTATGGATATTTCAGTCGTTTCTGAACCGATTTTGATCAAAAAAGTTTGTTCTATCATTACAATATTATGCTCGTTCAAATTTTACACTCAGTTTTTCATTATCTCACAAAAAATATTAGGTGTAGCGTCCTCTATACCAAAACTCAACTATCCCTTTAATGCAACTTACGAGGTCAAATATGGATGTACACAATCAATTTAGTCCCACACCCTAGCACCCCCAAAACATACATACTATGCAAGTACAACACATTTGAAAAAGGTTATCTCACGTTTTCATTAAATTTGTCAAATTGTCAGGTTATACATCACATTGTATGCAAATTAAACTTCATTCAGTCCAATGTCAGTGCTTCTTCCTTCCTATCATGTGGCAAAGTCAGGGTTAGTTCATACGGGGGACCAAGCCACTCATGCTTTAGTGGCCACGCAGGTCACGAGAAAAAAGGTTAAGTGCAAGCCCTGATATATGTTGTTATTTCATTGTTGTCGTTCCAAAGGGGTCCACATGTGGGGGGGGGGGGGGGGGAGGGGGGAGGGGCCGTATGTTATTCCTTTGTTATACCTACGCCATTGCACTAATCTAGATATTGATTTATAATCGCCCCAAAATGGCAAAGGGATTTAGGAATTCACATGATCAACTCACATAAAATCCTGCTAAAACTGGATGCTATATACGGGTAACCTCTCGGATAACTGCCTTACCATCAAAATGATTACCAATTCTTAAGTACAGAACAATAACGTTACCACAATTTTCAAACGCAAGGAAGAGAATCTTCATTTTTTTGTGGTGATTTGTTTTCACTTTGGAATATTTTCTGATATTTTGATATATTAGTGCTGACATGAAATCGGAAGATATATGACTTGAGATCTCAGCCATTAATTCATCCAAAATGCTTCGCGATTGAGACCAAGCCGACGCGAACATTTTCGACGTCGTTTTGATGATGATGTCATCAAAATGTCATCAAATGTCGTTTGGTTGACGCAATCAGAAGATATTACTTTAAATTTTAGCCATCATCCAAATGCAGCCTAACATGTGCATTTGTAGGCGTCACCCCGATGATAATGTCATCGAAACGACGTTTAGAAATATTCATATTGTTTGAATTTTTATAAAACGCAAGATATTTGGGCGAACAAAGCGCAAATTTTAACCCATTTACCATCTGACTTTGATATTATATCGGCGAGATTAAGCTGGTATAATTAGGAGCCCGAGAATTGTTCTTGTCATGTTTCTGTAAAACGCAACATATTTTGGTTAAAATAATTGCTCAAATTGCATGTTATTTATCATCTGATTGCATTATTAGTTTCGCGTGACCCATGGTGACTACGCCCACATAATCACCCGACCAATTTTAACAAATGTTTATGTCGGGTTCATCTCAAACTAAGTACATTTTAGATGTAAAAAGTGGCTCTAATTTCAAGCCACACGGAATCAGCGTGACTTCGGCCGAAGTAAGTTTGGTTTTGAGTTGGTCTGTATTTCCGAGCCCGATTTTAGTGTACATTCGGCATCTAGACAAACGACCAGATCAAACCGAGATTGGGTCACCCTCAACAGGCTCCGTACAAAACTTGGCAGATTTAATGTCAACATGCACGTGTGGCTCAACTGAGCAAATTGTCACTTACATCATCCACGAGTGCCCCATAATTTGCGTAGAAGCTGTGCTGCCTCATACGCAAGAAGAAGTCGAAGAAGAGCGACATCAAACAATACCCAAATCAACCAATTCGGGGTGGTGTCCAGTTGCTGTCGGTTTCAGTTCGGTCTGTTATCGGGGTGCTGTCGCGGGCTCGATGCGGTTAGGATTCGAACTCTCAACTTTGCCAGAGTGGATAATGTTGAACACGTTTGAAAGAATCCACTTCGACAATTTCAGAGTCCGAGTCAAAACCGACAGTACCCTGATAATAGACCGAACTGCTAATGGTTTGGGCTGGATTTGGGTTCGGTCAGTTGTTGGTTAGGTGTCGATTTTGGTTTGGTGCGATTTGGGTTTGGTGTCGATTTGGGTTTCGTTTGGAATTGGTTTAATTTAATTAGGTCTGGTTATTTGTCTCAATGCAAAATGTACAGACCGACACAAAAACGAACATCTTTATTGTTCCCCCAAACATTAAGTGGCCGCTACCAAACCGACATCACTCCGAAAGACCCCATTTTGTTTTGGTTTGGTGTCGGTCTAGGTTCAGTTTGGTGGTGTGATCCTGGGCCATGATAGAATAAGGCAGTCCACTAGCAACACATCTGTGTGCGAAACCTTAAATATGTCATCAGGAAACGATCTTCCGGTTGAAATAAAAAAAAAAAAGCGAAAAATGATTGGAACACGCAGACAAACATGGTTTTACTATGAAGCAGGAATCGCTGGAATATCAAAAGGTTACAACTTGCTTTCGGAAACAGCAGTGTATTTTGTGGGCCTGTTTTGTAGTGAAACGGTTATTTCGGAAATCCGTAACCGTCATTTGTAAAACGGATAACTTTTCATATATCCGCTTACTCTCTGGAATTTTACATCCAGGCGCATTTTTAGAGATGGAAATGCACGTGTCGTAGCGATATTTCTCTTTAATTGCTGTATAAATTTGGCCACTAAAACGTGTTTTTATCCATCAAATCTAAGTGATATCGAAACAAAATTTACACTAGTAAACATCATAGTAACCGATGAATACATGGATCATAAAATGCTTATTCACGGCACCGATGGGTAACCGTAACTGTGAAAATAAAAACAGTAACTGTTCGAACGTTGGATAACAAGTAGATGTATTTGACTTATTAATTAACTTGTCAAATGAAAACACGTTGATTATCTATCTTCCATTTCTTGCTCCACTATTTTCTACGAAATCAGGAATATATTGCCGAATGCTAAACCTTGGTATTTCTTTTTTCTCTCGCTTGAGCTACACAGAAATGGCGAGTGCAGATGCTGTAGTCGCTAAAGGTTTGAAATACTGCCCATGTTTTGAGTATTTTAATGAACCTTAAAAAAACCTGTGGCCACTCATTCTGTAAGGAATGTTTGGTCCGTCTTTACGAATGTCATCCCCAACAAAACCAGCTCTCTTGCCCGATTTGTCGCCAGAATACCACTGTCAACAATGGAGACATTTCTAAACTGCAAACTAACATTCTGATTAAATCTTTGGTTGATGATGTGAAAACCGCCAACAGAATCTGCACTTCATGTGACCCGGAATATAAATCTCCTGCCGTACAATACTGCGCACAGTGTCACGAGTACATGTGTAACCCCTGTACAGTTGCTCATGGGAAATTCAAGATGACCAAGAAACATGATGTGGTCAGCGTGGAAGACATCAAGAGGGGAAAGGTTAAAGTGAAGCGTTTCTGCACCAAGCATCCAGAGGAAGAGAAGTTTTATGTCTGTACGACCTGTACAGTTTCCATCTGCTTCAGATGTCGCATGCTCGACCACACCAAAACCAGATCATGATATCAAAGAGGCGTGTGACTTCAAGAACACAATCCAGAAGCATATTGAGTCACTTCAGACCAGAGCTATGTCCAAAATTGCGATGATCGAGGCACATGTAAGGCTAGTACAGGAGCAGCAAGCAATTGTTTAGATGGAACTTGATCAGAAGATAGCTGAAGCAGTGAAGCATCGACCAGATCAAACAAAAATCGACATCAAACCGAGATGGGGTCACCCTCAACAGGCTCCGTACAAAACTTGGCAGATTTAATGTCAACGTGCACGTGTGGCTTAACTGAGCAAATTGTCACTTACATCATCCACGAGTGCCCTATAATTCGCCCACCTGGCCACCCAAGCCGGAACCTAAACAACCTGGACCCCGACACAATTAATCTATTGGCTGCACAATTTGCGCGATTTTGGGTAGAAGCTGTGCTGCCTCATACGCAAGAAGAAGTCGAAGAAGAGCGACATCAAACAAAACCCAAATCAATCAATTCGATGTGGTGTCCAGTTGCTGTCGGTTTCAGTTCGGTCTGTTATCGGGGTGCTGTCGCGGGCTCGATGCGGTTAGGATTCGAACTCTCAACTTTGCCGGAGTGGATAATGTTGAACACGTTTGAAAGAATCCACTTCGACAATTTCAGAGTCCGAATCAAAACCGACAGTACCCTGATAATAGACCGAACTGCTGATGGTTTGGGCTGGATTTGGGTTCGGTCAGGTGTTGGTTTGGTGTCGATTTTGGTTTGGTGCGATTTGGGTTTGGTGTCGATTTGGGTTTTGTTTGGAATTTGTTTAATTTAATTATGTATGGTTATTTGTCTCAATGCAAAATGTACAGACCGACACAAAAACGACAACAAAAAATGAAAATATGTTGATTATCTATCTTCCATTTCTTGCTCCACTATTTTCTACGAAATCAGGAATATATTGCCGAATGCTAAACCTTGGTATTTCTTTTTTCTCTCGCTTGATCTACACAGAAATGGCGAGTGCAGATGCTGTAGTTGCTCAAGGTTTGGAATGCTGTTTATGTTTTGAGTATTTTAATGAACCTAAAAACTTAACCTGTGGCCACTCATTCTGTAAGGAATGTTTGGTCCGTCTTTACGAATGTCATCCCCAACAAAACCAGCTCTCTTGCCCGATTTGTCGCCAGATTACCACAGTCAATAATGGAGACATTTCTAAACTACAAACTAACATTCTGATTAAATCTTTGGTTGATGATGTGAAAACCGCCAACAGAATCTGCACTTCATGTGATCCGGAAGCCAAATCTCCTGCCGTACAATACTGCGAACAGTGTCACGAGTATATGTGTGACCCCTGCACAGCGGCTCATGGGAAGGTCAAGATTACCAAGAAACATGATGTGGTTAGCGTGGAAGACGTTAAGAGAGGAAAGGTCAAAGTGAAACATTTCTGCACCAAGCATCCAGAGGAAGAGAAGCTTTATGTCTGTTCGACCTGTACAGTTTCAATCTGCTTCAGATGTCGCATGCTCGACCACACCAAACCAGATCATGATATCAAAGAGGTGTGTGACTACAAGAAAACAATCCAGAAGCATATTGAGTCACTTCAGACCAGAGCTATGTCCAAAATTGCGATGATCGAGGCACATGTAAGGCTAGTACAGGAGCAGAAAGCAATTGTTGAGATGGAACTTGATCAGAAGATAGCTGAAGCAGTGAAGCATCTCACTAGGCAACGCAATGATCTCATCGACCGATGCAAACAAGAAAAGGCTACTCACATCGCACAACTTGATAAGATCAAGGAATACGATGAAAAATGGATGTCTTGCATTAAAAGCTCATCTGAGCTAGTCGGCAATGGTATCAAGGCATTGCTAGAGGGGCAGACACTGGCTGTGCACAACACGATTTGCTGTGATTTGGAGAAATTGTTAGATAAACGTAATCCTGATACTGCACAGCCCAAATCCATAGCTGAACATGCAAAGGGGGTGAACTTCATCAAGAGCAGTACTCCCGAAAGTCTGGGTGAATTTCAAGTACAATCTGACTGGCAGCTTCACCAGGTTAGCACATTTGATATCTCATATGGAAATCCGTATGATGCAGTGCCTTTGCCTGATGGACGGGTGGCTATGGCTTATTGGACTGGGGGGATTGAGATGTTCACTGTTAATGGGCCGCAGGAAACAGTGCTGAAGGATGTGAGGGTAAACCGTGTATCTGTCTTGTCTGATGGTCGCTACGTTGTACGAGATAATGATAACAATATCACACTGTACACACAGGCATGTGAGAAGCTCAATGGTCAGTTCGACACACTCTCATACACCAAAGGAGGTTGGGGAGGCATGTGTGTAGACAAGGATGACAACATCTATGTTGGTTATGACAGGAAAATGACAATTGTCATATTCCGACCAGAAGGTGTAGCGCCATTTCGTGAGATCAAATGGAGAGGTTTCTTCAGGCCTTCGGAAATCTGTCACATGAATCACAGCAGAAGGCTGGTAGTGTGTAGTTGGATTGAAAAGTCAGTCAGGGTCATAGATGACATGGATGAGCAAGGCACCATCCTTCATCACATCCAGATGGATAACCCGATTAAACGCATTGCTGTCCTGAAGGATGATAGCATACTGATTGCATGCAGGAAGGATGGTCTGCTGAATATTGAGCTCTACACAGACGACGTGGTTAGAATCAGAACAGTCCTCAGAGACTTTCCAATGAGATATGGTCTTAGAAAATTGGTTGTGTTGCCCACTGGAGAGATTGTTGTAGTATCACGGGGGCATTTCATTGTCTTCCGCAAAATCTAAACATTGCAAGAGAGTCGATATTTACCTGTCATATCACTGGATAACAGGTACTCAAAATGTTTGTTCACTCACATTCAATATTTCAATTTATAAGAGTTATAGGTATGATATCGTATCATATCATATCATATCATACCAAAATTCACAACAAATTTATGAATTGTTTTATCTGTTGTCATCACATTGTAGTACAGTACTTTGATATCTGTAATGCATCTCTTTGCACTCTGTAAGTGCTTGCTATATATTAAACAACAATTTAGCCTCGATCATCATCATGTATACATCAAGCAAAAGTATATGTATCATTATGTCTTCATTTAAACATAAGTTTTGTTGCATGTATAATGTATTGTACAGTGTACATTACATACTTGCTTGCAAGCGATATTGCAATATTGCAATGTTTTTAAAGACTTTAACATGAGGTTACAAATATTATAATTCAATTTGTATTTATTTCATGAAAATATTACAATTGTCTTTTTTTGTTTCATGTGTATACAGGAGAAATAAATATCGGATGAAGAAAAATAATGTTAATGTTACAATATATTTCATTATTTAAATATACCTGTTAACCTGAAACCTTTATCACTATATCCTACATACTTGTTTGTAAACGTACATTTCCATTTGTATAAAATATATCAAGATAATTTTTTTTGTTCTATATTTGTAAATATATTTTGTTTGTATGCAGTTATGTAAACATTGCATACAAGATAAGACACATGCGCACTTTGATATGTCAACAAGTATACAATATTATGCCATAATGTGGCATCTCGAGTTTGCGATATCTTTTTAGATATTTGAACAGGACTTTATACATATTATTATTATTTTTTGTATACGTGACAATAAACCCTGCATATGTCTTAAATACCTGTTTGAAAACATACCAAATTTCTATCATCAATCAACAAATAACAATTTGGTTTTTATGTCATAAAACCTTATATTTTTTGACACGTGCATGTAAAGTAAGAAATGAATATTAAATGAGAACGAAACTGAATTGTATATATATATCATTTAGCAAAAAATATGCCTGAAATAAGTTTTACTGTATAACTACATGTATATCTTACGAACCTGTTTGTTAAAATGCATTATGATAAAACAACTTGACAATATCATTGTATAATTTTTTCCCCCACATTTTGTAATTTTCTATTTTCAAAGTTTAATCTATATATGTCGTATTACATGTAAATACTTACATAAACTTTGTCAGTTCAACATGTATGCAATGCTTGAATCTAAGCATAGACTCACCGGCCCTGGGACCTAAAACTAGCTTCAATCAATCATTCTTATTTTTATGCTTAATTCCACTCTAGCCCTTATACAGTATATGGGCAACCTAATATAATATTTTCTTTGTTTGGGGCCACTAGATTTTGGGTACTACAAGAGATTAAATCTTGTTTTTACTTGCCCAAATGGGCCATTGAGGCAAAAAAAATACTTTCTAGTATTGTGTTATATACATGTATGCAAGAACTAACATGGACGTATATCAAGGACACTTTATAAGCTCTGGCCTGCTGGCCTGGAACTATACCAATAATGAGTTTAGGAGCCAATAACATTTCATGAAATTCATTTAATCCAAATGAGATTTCCTTAGGAGGTATAAACTCAAAAGCATGATATTAATAGTTGTATTTGTTATGGGCCGAAACCCATTTTGGGCGACCAGGGCACCGTTGCAGAAAGAGATACAATCGATTGTAAGTTCCAATTGAAAGTCAGATCTTCGCGTTTCAACCAATCAGATCTGCGCATCTAGAACACGTGATCTGACTTACAATTAATTGCAACATACAATCGATTGTATCTCTTTCTGTAACGGGCCCAGAACTTGACATGTTCCTTTTTTACTTGCCCATTGCAACAGGCCACTATGGTAAACTATTGCTAGCGCTGTTGGTATCCCTGCTATGTTGCATATGTATATGGGCAATTCCACGAAAAAGTGGACATGAACTCAAAAAAACAATTGGCTCTATTTCAAATCCTATTGATTTTTCTGGATTATTTTTCCATACAACATGATCCTATGATTATATCTTTCAGTTCACATGATTTGTTTTATTCTCGGGTGTCTCCTTATAGGAGAAACGGAAACCATACATGAAACTCCACACATGGGACTACCCTGTGCAAATTTCAGGAAAATCCTTATATTTTCTCAAATTTCTGGTATTTTTATTATTTAAGGCACCATATTTGATGACTGATAATCAAAGTACCTTTTCAGATTAAAATTTCAGTCTTTTGAGTGCTCTAAAGTATATATTTTTTGTATTAATCAAATCCTCCGGACAAACTGTAATGTCCGTGACGCTGAAAAATGTAATGTCCGTGACGCAACGTTTTGTTGTCTAGATCACATATACCTGGCCCGTTTCGCAAAATCCAACTTGGATTCAATTCATCATTGCCTTGTCTATAATTGAATACCTAAATCACCTTTGTGAGGTCTCAGAACTCACAGATTTTTGCAAAGATGTATATGGATGCAAAAAGTCATGTCCAAAAAATGTAATGTACGTGACGGTGCACATTTTGCAGAATTACTCAGTAACGAATTGGATAAATTTTCTGAAACTTTTTTTTGCATACTTAACCAGGCTATTGCTTTGTAATCCAAATAAAAGTTAGACATAAGGTAGAGGTATGAATTAGTAGTGGCATTGGAAAGTCATGAAAATACTGTCTGTTTGTAATGTCCGTGATGCTGGAGTTGCCCATATATATGTTATTCAATTTAATAGCAAAGTATTACAAGAATTGTATTATCTTTGTAAATTGATTGCACTCCTCTTTATGAATGTTTATTTTCCTGCATGTACATGAGGATGTTTGTCTATGAAGTAAAGAAACATTTTAATGAATAAAAGTATAACATGAAAAATATCTTTGTGCAGTGAAGTTTGGTACCTCCAAAGTACATGTACATGTTCTTATGTGCACTGGTATGTGTCTGTCTATGTATGGGTGTGTGTATGTGTGTGTGTGTTTGCGTGGTTGTGCGTGTGTGCGAGCGTGTGTGTGTGTGTGTGTGAGTGTATGCGTGCCTGTGCGTGCGTGCGTGTGTGTGTGTATGTGTGCGTGTATGTGGTTGTAAGTGTGCTGTACTCAGATGAGAGGGTATACAGTGTGTAAGGGATATACGTTTGCGTCCGTGTGTCCGTGCGTTTCTCTATTCGTTTGTGCGCGCACGTGTTTAATATATGTGCGTATGTGTGTCTGGCTGTCTGTGTGTAAGTGTATTTGTACTGATAAGTTTGAATAGGTGTGTAAGGGGGAAAGCAAGTTATTGTCCGTCATCTGATATACATTGGTGTATGTGTGTCCGTGCGCTGCTTTATTTATGTACGTGTGCGTAATTGCGTATGCTTGTAAGTGAGTATGTACTTCAATAACAGGGTATGTAAGAGGGAAACGCACTATTACACGACACCTGATCAGTGTGTATATTTGTACTTGATTTGTACTTGACCGACATGATAATATCATTTGCGATGTGCATGTGTGCATGTGTGTGTCTTTATATTGTGTGCGTGTGTATACTCTCTGTGTCTCCGAGTGCGTTTGTGTTTCTGTGTGTAAGAGTGTTTGTACGTCGACAAGAGAGTTTATACTTTGTATGTAAGAGGGAAAGGCACTATTGGCCGATACATGATATGTATACTGACCCTACTATATTGCCTCTATAACACCCATGGGCGGCACTTTAGCATATCGATACACCTAGTTCACCAAATAGTGGCGTAACTAAGGAGGAGGGGTTAAATGTTTACCCCTCTCCGTGTCGCTTTTTGACCCCTGCATTTGCCCTGTATGAAAGCTTTTCCGTTATATGTAAACTCCTCCCCCATGTGTAAAGTTTCCCCCTTATGTTTAAACTTTCGCCGTGTGTATATATATACACTTGCCCCTAAGTGTACACACACAAGTACTAATGTCCCATCGAATACAACTATTTCACCAACATTAATAGCGGCGTTACTTAAAGGGGCATGGGGAGGGGGGAGGGGGCTATATGTGGTAATTGCCCCCTTTGTGTCGGTGTTTGCCCAGCAAACACAAAACGTTTACAAAACGTTTACAAAACGTTTTTATTAGGTCCCGAAGGTCTTTGTCTTAAATGAACCTTTACAAAACGTTTACAAAACGTTTTTATTAGGTCCCGTAGGTCTTCGTCTTTAATGAACCTTTACAAAACGTTTACAAAACGTTTTTATTAGGTCCCGTAGGTCTTTGTCTTTAATGAACGTTTAAAAAACGTTCTTAAAACGTTCTGCTGGTCCTTGCACTTGAAAGCAAATACATGAAAGGTTTTTTATTGGTGTTTCTAACGTTTAAACAACGTTCTAAAATCGTCCATTTGGAACGTTCCAAAAACGTTTTCAACCTTCCACAAATACACGTTTTAAAAACGTTTTCACAGAACGTCCAAATAACCAACTTTGAACCTGTTTAGAACGTTCAGAAAACGTCCAATTGTTAGTTGGGTGGGCGAAGATTGCTGCCCCACCCCGAAAGGTCCTGTCGCCCCTTTCTTTTTTGACACTGGGTCCACCATCTACCATCTGCCATCAGATAAGTATCCAGAAAGATACCTCTTAATCTGAAATAGTGTATTTTTGTTTGTTTCACTTATAAATGTGCGAAAAGCGTATCTGTTACCAATGAGAAAGAAAGTAATGTTTATGTTTAGGCGACGACTGTTTACTCTCATGTAAGACCTGGGCCCCGTTGCAGAAAGAGATACTAGCGTCTTTTCGCTCGGCGACGGGACTATGGCTACAACGCTAATCTTAGCGGGGGGTCGCACTCAGAGCGAAAATTTCCCCGTAGCGGCCAAACCTAGGACGGTAGTTCGCCGAATTAACGTCGGGCGTAGAGCCGCTACGCGGGTACGTGATCAGCCAATCAGAGCGCTTGGACGGCGAGGCTCGCTGCCTCACGTGTTTCATGCACTGATTCGTACACACGCGCTGCATGCACAGTACAGTATGTTGTGATTTGTACTGCCTATACCGTATGCTTATAGTACAACATGCATGATAAATGGAACGAGTGAAACTCCCGCGTATTCAGAATTGCGAAACTGCAAATAGATCGCGACGGTAGCCAGAGTACGGGGACGATCAAAGCTAATTTAAATCCCCCGTAGCCGCACTCCCGTCGCACAGCGAAAAGACGCTACAATCGATTGTAAGGTACGATTGATCGTAAGTCAGAAAATTTACGCGTTTCAACCAATCAGATTTGCGCATCTAGAACACGTGATCTGACTTACGATCAATTGCAACTTACAATCGATTGTATCTCTTTCTGCAACGGGGCCCTGGTCACCTTTTCACAGTTGCACAGTTGCTCCACCGCTACCACCATATAAATATCCAGAAAGGACCTCATAATCCGAATCAGTGCAATCCATCGTCACTTATAGATACACAAATTATGCGAGGATGCGGTTGTTACAAACGAAAATGAAATACATGCTGTAGACGTTTTTTTGCGAAGATGCTACCCCAACCCGAAAAGGTCTCGTCACCCCGTTCTTGTTTGACACTGGGCCCAATACCACCAGATAAGTATCAAGAACGATCGAAATAGTGTAATTCATCGTTACTTATAGATTTGTCTATCTGTTAAGAAAGAGATGATGATATTTTGGTGGCGATTGTATCCCCCTCTCCTCTTGAAAGTCCTTGCTACTCCTTTCTTGTTTGACATTGGTTAGACCGCTAACACCAGACAAGTATCCAAAAAGATCGCTCTTAATCCGAAATAGTGTAATCTTTTTCCGCATATGAATATGCAAGAAGTTTGCTACCTCTGTTTGGTTTACTGGTTTGACCTTCAGTACGCCACTCTATTCATATATGAGTATCTTGGAAGATCCTTCTTTAATATACAACTAATGAATGGGCTTCTTGTGATAGTTAGATTGCCTATCACAACCAAGCACATTCGTTAGTGTTTTTTTTTTTATTATCCCCACTAACGAATATGTGAGAAGCGAATGAAATCGTTTGTAATTTACAACTGTCACGAACGAGATGTACATGCATATTTTCGTAGTGATCTGGCAAAGAAAATGCCCCCTTCTCATTTGAAGCCTATAATCGTACTTTGTCTGGTTACACTGTTACTGTCAGATAAATATCCTCAATGATCCCTCTTAATCCTCAATTATGAAATACATCGTCACTTATAAATATGTAAAAAGTTGCCACTCATCTGTTTTGTCCTTGTGTACGCCACAGTAGCCTTATACAAATCGAGATAGATCCTACCTTGATAACAAAATATATATACAAATATTCTTTTCTATTCTCACTGCTAATGAGAATGTGAGAAGCGCGTTCTCATCCGTTACGAACGGTAGAGATTTGTTAATGATTTGGTGAAGAAATTGCCCCTCCTCACCCTACAATATTTAATACGAAACCTCGTCATCTCTGTTGTCCTCTGCGCTAATGCCCCTCACCTACTGGTTTATATTCAAACTGGCTCCACCGCAATCGTCAGATCAATATCCTCGAAGATCCCTCTTAGAACCCAAATAGGGTTCGCTATTGTCACGTTACAGTATATTAATATGTAAGAAGTTGCCACCACTTTCTGGTCTGACCTTGTATATACGCTACTGTAGCCATATGGATATCCTCAAAAGTAAAATATCCCTAACATCCATATATTGTTCTGTATTCACACTAATGAATATGCGAGAAGTATAGGGCCAAAGCCAAAAGTATGGGCAAATGCGACGGGACGGAATTTGATAGCTCTTTTGATCATACAAACAAAAATAAAGATGTGACTGGGTAAAATTTTGTTGTTACATGGACAGGGTAAAGTGATGAATATTGTCAAACAGAAAAATTAAAAAATGTATGAGTCTGTTGCCATGGTAACTACATGTTTTTGAAGCGCGACGGGACGGAACGATAGAATGACACAATTTTTTGTTTTGCAAACAATGTTGTTTCTATCAAAAGTAAAATCCTAATTAAATCCTGCCATGTATCATAAGAAAGGTATGAATGTTCAGTCTCAATACAAGAAAAAGCTAAGCTTCCACATCATTTTTAATTTTTGTATTATTAATTTTTGTAATGTGGTGTCGGCGCGACGGGACGGAAACGCGACGGGACGGAAATTTGGTCATGTACAAAACAAATGGCAAATTTTTCAATTGCAATAATTTTCAATCCCTCATGAATTGTTTTGCCATTTTAAACATTTATTTCACCTAATGGCCAATAAAAAATAGTTTTAAGCATATTTAGTATTGATATCACAGTAAAAAAAGAATATTACAAATTTTCCCCATTAGACCATGTACAAAACAAATGGCATTTTTTTATATCAAAATTTATTTCCATTTTTTTTAGTGGTGTTTAAAGATTTATTAATGTTTAAGATAAAAATGACATACTACTAGCTAAAAAAGCATTTTTTATCATTTGCTGCTTGGATTTCAAAATAAACTGAATTCAGGAAAAATCTGAAAAATGTATATATATATTGAGTGTGGAAGCACTGCTGTACATAGCATATGGAGGAGGGTTCCCACCCAAATAATGTGTATATATTCCTCTCAAAATAAATTTTAGTTAATTAGCAAATTAGTTCATTTTAAAGCAAAAATACATTGAACTGTATGTTATTCTCTTTCAACTATACAAAAGAAAGAAAATTTGTGATGAAATTGCATTGAAAATGGGATTTAATCTGGATTAAATTCCGTCCCGTCGCGCAATTTCCGTCCCGTCGCGAAAATGTAAAAGCCTTGAATAATTTTTTTGAAAAGAGGAAATGAAATTCTAACATCATAAAAGTGTTCGGGCATGAATTCATTGATACTTCAGAGAAGATGGCAATAAATAACTGCTCTAATATTGAGTGGCGCTAAAAAATAGACGTCAAAACGCGACGGGACGGAAAAATGTCAGAATAAGGCAATTTTTTGCCCAACTAAAGAGGGCAGTATTTTACGAAATGTGTGTGGTACAATTGTCCTATGCATGAGCTATCCAAAAACACTTCTATATTTCTAGAATGAATCTTAGTTTTTTTATAAATCATATTTTTCAAAATTCCGTCCCGTCGCGCTGTGAGGGCGCTTTTCATTATTTAAAAGTGTATTACAGGAAATCCGAGAAACGGTATGCTTAGCCGAACACAGTTCCGGAAACTGCAGATACTCACCTTTCCTATCATACATGAAAGAAAATGTTTTTTTCAATTTGAAATTTTTACCTTTGGGTTGACTACTTTTGGCTTTGGCCCTATACTATATATCCGTTATGAGCGATACCGAAATACAGACATTTAAATGGTTTTGCGAAGAAACTGTCTTCTTCTGGTGATTCTGCTCAGGAGAACCATCACTATCACAGCTCTCTTCTCATGGCTCTTCTTTTGAAATTGTACCCGTTATTTTTTGTACTAGCTCCACTAGTGTTGGATTATATCGTCGGATATATATCCTCATAGATCCCCTTAAACCCAAAATAGGGTTCTCTATTGTCACTTATGAATATGCGAGACATGTATCGCTTACGGACAGGAGTTCGTGCGGAATATAGGACAGGAATATTAGGTGTCATATCCTGAGTTTTATGTCCGACTGGTCTACACCCGTTAGGTATACATCTTATTTTGTCTACTGTGTTATGTCTTAAAGGGATCTGATTAAAAGAAGGCAAAGAAAATGGGATTCTAAAGGGATCTAGTAACTTTGTTGACAAGTTGAAAAAGTGATGAGTGATTATTAATCAGATGTAAATTGGTGTGATCTGATATGTCCACAAAGTCATGTGTGAACATTTCACGTTTATTGGATGTTTTATGGCCGAGAAATTAGCAAAGAATTAATGCAAAGTGATATTCACTAACTCATTGCACTTACTTCGCGCACGGCTTAAATTATCCCGTAAACAGTTTAACATCTGAACACTTCAAATGAGTTCAATCGTAAATAACTTTTAAACGAAATGGAAATTCGAAAAAACGAAACCTGTCCCGTGCTTTTATTGTTAATATGAATATGGCAAGTTATGAGAGAACTACTAGAGTTCCAAATAAGTTTTGAACATGTTGACAATGTTACTAAATCCCTTTAACACTATTATTTTTTCAAACTAACAGCTAAATACTTGAACTCAACACTAAACGTAATCATAACCTGCTATCCCCCATCCTCTTGCGACACGAGCTCGCGGAGAATATAGGACAGGAATATAAACTAGGTGTCATATCCAGGTGTGTGTTGTTTTCTTGGGTTACGTCACTCTGCTATGTGTCCTGATGAAACGTTAATTCCGAATTCCCAAAATTCAACTTAAACGGTTTGAACCCAACGCTAAACGTACGTAGTCGGGCAGAAAGAGATAAAAAGTTAACATTAAAGGGATCTAGTAACTTTTTTGACATGTGTAACAAGTGATGAGTGGTTGATACAATGTATATTGTTGTTATACGATATGTCCACTGGGTGTTGTGTGAAAATTTCAAGTTAAATGGACGTTATATGGCCGAGAAATATGAGCAAAAATGCAAAGTGATGTTCACTTACTCATTGCACTCACTTTGTACACGGTTTTCGTGGTCCAATGGATAATTTGACAGCTCAACACTTCATCGTAAATATCTTTTCAACGAAAGGGAAGTTTGAAAAACCGAAACCAGGCCCATGATTTTATTGTTAAAACGAATAAAACAAGGTATATGAGGGAACCGCTATAATTCCGATTGGACAATGTTACTAAGTCCCTTTAATTGTAAGTCAGATCATGTGTTCTGAATGCGCAAATCTGATTGGTTGAAACGCGCAAACTTTCTGACTTACAATTAATTGTAACTTACAATCGACCGTGTATCTCTTTCTGCAACGGGGCCCTAGCGTACGAGCTTCTGAATTCTGGTTATCGGAGTCCATGTGGTTAGAGTTCTCATCTCTGCTACTAGGTTTTGAAGAAACGTTTCTGCCCAGATTTAGAATGCGAATAAACAATAATATATCATTGATGTTGGTGCAATAATTGTTTTCTTCCAAATTGAACGGTTGGTGTGTAAAAACTCTTAATGTCGATTGCTTAACCCCTTGTATACATGGAGGATACATTATGAAGAGCTTTTTTTCTCCAAAAGGCGCTATGTCCACTTTCTTAACTTTCGAGGAAAACAGCTTTCTTTGCCCAACTTTGTACACGTTCCTATGAGAATATGAAAATTGAACTTTCTAATATGATGATATTGAGTGGGTAATTTGTCGTAAAATATAGATCCCTAGATAGCTACGTAGCTTATAAATGTAGATATATCGTTAACTAAATTTTTATGGAAAGTGGATTTAGCGCCTTTCGGAACTGAGCTCTTCATATAATAATAATAATAATGGTATTTTATTCAACAAAATGTCACATTCACAGCTACAAGCTGAATTGCAGTGTCATTTGCAACAATATTTACAAACATGGAAATAACATTAATGAACTCACGAGGTATAAAGAAACCTTAACATATTATATACAGGATGGATACACATTCTATAGGAATTTCAGAATCTAAATACAATGTATAAGCATGATAAGGGAATGAATTGATTTGAGTTGCAAGAAAAATACAAAATTGGTGCAGACGCAATTATTAATAAAAAACCGAGAAGCAACCATATCTAGTGGCAAATGTAATACAAGGGTAGGTCATGAGGGGGGGGGGGGGATTCATAATATAGGGGAGGCTTGAGCCCAAAATCAATTATTTCTACAACAGAGTGTAGCATATCTTTACAGGGGAAGATGGAGCATTATAATTCGCCCTTTGCGTGGTTTGCGCCCCCTCCCCCAACCCCCACTCCGTAAGCTACGGCAGAAGTTGCCAAACATGGAATGAAGCCTATATGGGCATTATGATGTAAACATGTTTTGCATTATAATCGTGTCAAAAAA